>CAJQZN010027966.1:0-24199 GCA_907164685.1 Colias eurytheme | reverse complement strand
CGCTTTTTAACAACTAAAACATTCACTTACCTTAAGTAATTTGCTCAATATTACAGCAAGACATTTTTACGAAAAGAATCCCCACCTGCAACAAGAGAAGTACTTAATCAAAATTATGAAAACATAATGTGGTTTCTTACAAGTAATTATTATGTAATTCACTGGATATTATCCAAAACCTGTCGCTTGCATAATGTCGTCAAGTGCATCACGTGTCATTCACCTGAAGTCTGCCGGGCCGCTGATTATTTCTTTATTTAATACTTTCACTGTATTATTTGTATATCGGAATACAATGTATAATTATTTGGTCTACTTCCGACTTAATATAGAAAACGTAATTAGGTCCGCACGCAATTCAAATGAATTAAATGCAATGACAACAAATTCTAAGCAATTGTACTCGACTTATTTTATTCATTTGTTACATTTATTTGACAATCATGCTTATTACAAGTTCCTATTTGTAAATCGTTATCTAATAAATATATAGAACTGTTCAACGTATCTATTAATTGTAATTGAAATATCAAGCTATAACATAATATCAATAAATGTAGACGCATTATTACAAATGCATAAAGGAATCCCTATGACGGTAAGGAAATGAATTAAAGCACACATGTGAAGGGCTTCATATCCGTTTCCATGCATTTAACATTAATATGTGAATGAAATAATATATCCCATCCTTAATTAAAAGCTTTAAGGTTTGTTTACTAAAAGAAGAAGAATAATTTATACCTATATATGGATAGAGGCAATTCAGTGTGTAAAATTTTCAACAAATTATGTGTGAGACTGAAACTGAGGTATTCATTAAGACTCCAAATTAGCCCTTTTAAATATTTAAAAGACTGTGTTAATTTACTTAATTGTCGGTAAATATTTAACCGCAAGTGGACAGCTGGGTAATTTGAAATAATCACAGCAGACTCGGATTACACATGCGTGCAACTAACTGCACTGGATTCTTCGTTAAATGCATAATGCTATGTTGATACTTGATATGCATGGAGAAATATATTTAGGAGTATAATTGTCACATATTTTACACAATTGCATAGTCGATCAGTGAAGGATTGCAAGCTATGTAGAGCTTGAATGTTTGCCTACTTCAAACAGTAAGCCTTACCTATTAATACATAAACAAATATTGGCTTATTCATTTGTCCATGCAAAAATTCCATTTTTTTTATAATTCTTCAAGTAACTGTTTTCAAATTAACTGAATAGTTGGTAAAACAACGTTGAAAGTTTGTAAGCAAACAAATATCATTCAAATCGAAAAAGTATGCTAAAGAACGCTTT
The DNA here is from genome assembly GCA_907164685.1 of Colias eurytheme. Lineage (NCBI taxonomy): Eukaryota > Metazoa > Arthropoda > Insecta > Lepidoptera > Pieridae > Colias > Colias eurytheme. The sequence goes on along the minus strand of CAJQZN010027966.1, from coordinate 22,888 downwards.
AAACCGGCATTTTGACCATAATATTACGAAAGTACAAGCAAAAGACCTTTTACCTCAATAAAAAAGGCACATGCAATATAATAAATTCAAAGCAATCGTCAATACACGCCGAGACAGCGTCGTAATGATTCTTATCAACTTTCGCGTTCCGCACCTCTTTGCTCTTACACTTTCCTTATGCCCTTACATGATTGACTTTTTATCACTTTCTGATTGTTAGATTGTTTGTACAAATATGGGCTGTGGTAGCTTATATCATGCACTGGTAAGTATAAAAAATATTAGCAAGTAACTATTTACAGCGAATGAGAAATAACCAGAAAATGTAGAGTTTGCTACTTGCGTGTATTTCGAAAGACCACACACAACAATAGTAAATTCATAAAAAAATCCTGACTCAGAGCGTTATTGAACTTTGCAAAGTAAACTATTGTAACTTGCATTGAGGTGTTGATTCGTATTGTAATGCAATTTTGTTATCTTTGTACACATTATGCAAAAAAAAACATATTATTATTATAATAATTATTTCTTTAAAGTGTTTTTTACGCGAGCATGTCTGTAGATTATCGATAATAGATATATTATCTTATATTTATTAAAAATACTTGAAGTATAAATCATTCCTTTATACATATAAAAGTTCGACTACTTACATTTTGATAATTTCTAGAGAACTGATGTCTAAGAATTATTCTTGAGCAACATTGTTTGATGTTAATTAAAATAATTTGGAAAATCCAAAAGTGCACGCCTCATAATTTTTTTTTTAATAATTATTTATTAATTATTATTTTTGTTTGTTTAATAACAATTAAACCACATCGAATCAGACCCTGAAAAATGAAAGGGTTCTATTCCTGAGCATACTCAAGCGTAAGAGAAAAAAAAAGACTCGATTAGTAAAGTACATATTTCGGTCGCTATCGTGTTAACAAGAAAATCCTCCGCACATACAGACACACGGATGTCCAAGACAGAACTTTTTTAAACTGTTTTTTAACTAGTTTAAATAACAAAAATGACATCAAAAATATCATGAATGTTAAAAATAGTGTTTTTTTTGTATGTATTATCTTACAAGTGCAATGTATGATACATAAAGACATTTTAAGTTTGAAAAATCAGATGTTTTGCGCGAAGTGACAGTAGTACCCACCTCAACGCTTCGCTTATGAGGCGTGCAATTATTAAAACTAAGGTCTATAATTCGCAACCATATTCGTTTTTAGAATCATTACTGTAAACGTGGTTATTATAAAATTATCGTGCTTATATGGTATTTATTTTATAATGGTCACATTTCATTACATCTGCGTGCTGGTAAGCAGATAATATACTCAACAATAAACATTAAACTAACATCCAAGTTTGCCACTAAACATGCAAAATACTAATTTCTTTAACTCTTATTTTAAGTAATATTAACTAGAATTCCTACTAATATTACAAATGCGAAAGTTTGTGAGGATGGATGGATGTTTGTTTCTAATTCACGCAAATCGGAAATCTAGTCTTCTTATATATAAAAATGAATCGCAAAATGTGTTGGTAAGCGCATAACTCGAGAACGGCTGAACCGATTCCGATAATTCTTTTTTAATTATATTCCTTGAAGTACGAGGATGGTTCTTATGTAGAGAAAACGTAAACATGTACCACGGGCGAAGCCGGGGCGGACCGCTAGTTAATAATAATTTTGTTACATAACTTAATTGTAAGGGGAAATTTAAGATTTTTATTTTTTGATAAGCTCGTAGGCTTAATGGATTACGCGATTCAACATCAAATTGAATCAGAACTAGTAAGCTTATCATATAAATTATTCAATTAGAAATTCATAAAGTATTGGCAATTTCCTACTTGCAAAGAACATTTAACGCTTACGCCCTATACTTGCAAAACTTTGCAAAAAATTAACCACTTTCATAATTTGATTGATATAGATATCGGTATTTTTCTTTCACGAACTCTATAAATTCAGTTATATAATATTCAGTAATGCTTTGTAACTTTTCCTCAATTCTAAATTATACTAACGATATTTTTTTCTTAACTGTATTGTTAAAATTGATTGATATGATTGATTAACAGTCAGAAATGAATTCATTCAAATTGCAGTCTATTTATTGCATTTATATAAATTACCACTTTAAATTGTGATAATTTTATGCAACTAAGTTATAAGAGTGTCTAGCAGAACGTTTCTTTCATCAAGCCTAATATGAAAAGCTCATGTTATATTTCCTAAAGAGTGATTTTAAGAGTTTTACAATTGAACAATTGTATTAATTCTAGTATATGTATATTGTGGCAACGATATTCCGAAGCGATGATGCATGTCGTGTCAATGACTTAGTCTCGTATCCCACTTTTTCTAAAATCTTTGTGGTCACTGCTTTCCATGATGTCTCTTAATTATGTCAAATAGTTCTGCACTAAAATTGAATAAGTCATCACTTCCTCTAGTAAATATTGAACTTGACTTGGAATTCATTCATTTATTCATTTAAATTTGAATACCAGTATTCCACCACGTCAGGACATTAATCACAATTTAGTTATTATTTAAGTCTTATAGACCTAAAGGAGGCAACACTTTAAAGTTCCAAAATCTAATCGCACGCTGTGTTGTGTCCTACTTATTTGAATAGCACAAAGTTGGTTCATAGGGACGCACCCTTCTATAGGTACCAATATGACGACAACTCGAAATAAACAACCATATCGGTGACAGTCAATTTATATAACTCATGTATTCGCTGTTACAGTAATTCATTAAAAGCAAGTAATCTAACCGGTACTTTCAACGCAGCCGCCGCGCCCAAATGGGCATAATATTAATAGCTTAGTTCAACCGTGGAAATTAGACCAATAGTCGAGGTTATTACGAAACACAAAAATGTGAATATTGGTCACGCTTCATTATTTATAATCTAAGGTTTAGTAGATGAAAGTAATTGGGACAAAGATATTTTATCGTTAATCGTTTCAGCTGTTGTAGCTCGTGTGTAGAGAATGACAATTAAACTTATATTTCGGGTAATTTAATAATGCCTACAGTCAAGGCTATATAGCTAAAATTAGCATTCACCTATGTTGAACACATAGTTAATTGTTAATTGTAGCGTCTCCTAATAATTGATAATTAATTTTAATGACATGTGAATTCAAATGCCCCTAAAGCTGGCAGAGTTGGAATATGTTTTTTTTTGTAATAAATTTCAAATTTATTCATTTTAAATTGGTGCCAATAATAGAACTACCACTATATCGGTAGATGCTATTTCGTAAAACCATTAAATATTTACAAAAACCAGCCGGCGCGTAATCTACAAAGTAAATGCAGTATCTAGTTCAGTCGCAGAGGCATGTCACGTGAAAATTTATGCGTTCGTAAATATTAGCTAGATTCGTTTGAATATTAAGCAAGTTCCGTTCTGAATTTTAAAATGCGTTCGCGTGTATGATAGGTAATACATTATTTGCATGTTTGTATGTTTATAGCTATTGTTATTTCGATTGTATCTAAGTTATAAATTAGGTAGACATTCAATTTTATACTAGCCAGTCATGAAGGTTCTTTAATGCGTTTTTATTTTATTTTAATAAATGATCTTGGTATTGAGTTCACATAGAGATTAGTTACGTTTCTATTCCGTTCTGTATTCAATCAAAAAACCTGTATTTGATAGCCATAACATTTTTGGAAAATATTTTGTGTCCATCCACGCGATAAATAAGCTTATAAAATATGAATTTCCAAAGGCTTTACGACATAAACGCGTAATATTTAAATGTCAAGACATGTCGGTATTCTCCGCGTGTGCCTGCATTCAATAAACAGTAAATAATTATAAAGAAGTCTAACAAGAACAAGCCCATAATAAATTCTTGTCGGCTTGTCGTTCACAATGTACAGTGCATTAACCAGTGACATAATTCACTGTAACTTAAACGTAACTTCTGATTGTGATCTGTGGACAGTCACTAGCAAAAGCTTTTAGCGAGATATATAATTAAATTCCGCGAAATTAGAAAATGTCACACTTTTTATAATTTGCTGCTCCACATAGATACAGTTAAAAATGTCACATATTTTTAGATATTACTGGTTTGGTTTCTTTTTATATCCTACTTGTAATGAACGTGTATAATCCTGGTATAAAATAAATAAATAAGTCGCTGTCCGTTGAATTTCATAGAAGTAGACCGTTTCGTAATTTAATACGGTATAACAGTATTAGCTTGATGCATCTTACACAATTACTGGTCAACGAACTGAAGAAATAGTTATAAAATAATTATATTATCCAAACATATTGTAACGTCCTAATTTTAGTGATATACATATTAGCTATAATATGAGCTTCGAAAAAATATAACCTGTGTAGGAACTCAATACTTTAACATTTACATACCAACTGCGTCTCTCTATTCCACATCGCTTTATAAATATGACATATAACCCGAACAATTTAAAAGTACAATACAAAATGTAGAACAACCTTCTTTACTTCAATATACCCGTTGACATAAACAAAACAATAGAGCCTACAGGGCACGGCCGGATGTGCGAGGAACACCCACACCGATATTTGATCTAAACACACGATGCACAGAACACCCATTAAACATATAAATTATGCGATAACTCACAAGTTACACAATAACCTGTCATGCTTATTACCGACTTTTCATTCTTAGATAAGCAATGGTGATATCCTGCCTACTTAATATATGTTTTTCTTTTTAAATAGACGTGGCGTTCTTATATCTACTGCCTAAAGATAAGTTTATACCTTCCATTGTAAAATCCGTTGTTTTCGTTTAAAAATGTATTACTACGGTATAATGTACTTATACATCTTAAGTCTTAAGCTCAAAATAATTATTATTCAAATGCATTTATGATAATGCCATTACATGCATAAATATATCTACTATATTCATTAATCTTCAACTTCGTTTGACTCTTCCGAGAATAACCGGCATATAATTAATCCAAAAAACAAAAATAGTAAAGTATGTTAAATACGGTACAAGCAATACGATTAAGAATAAAATATAAATAATTATGTTGTTTTACATCCGATATTAAATATGAATTCAGAGAATATGAACTCTAAGAATTGAGAACCTTCATCTTTTTTGTGAACATCGTTTAATCGGATAATCGGATTTATATTTTTTAGTTCGATTCCCGGTCGAGGCAAGTGAATTTTCGACAATCTTTGAATGCAATTCTATTTCTTTTGAAAAAATAAAGGAATGTTTCCTTTCATCAAAAATCACTGTCTTCAGTATTTCAAGTACTTTCCCTCCAGGGCCTATCAAAAATACACAAATTATAATTCATAAGTAGATACTTATTCAATGTTTGAATTTAAAACTGAGATCAATTAAGAATATTGTGTAAATCTAAAAAATTAAGAAACTGTTTATGACAGTACCTATTTCCGAAAGCATTATCAACACCATAACAATTATTGCGATTATTGTGTAATATTATAAAAGTTACAAAACCATTCAATTCTTTGACGAAGTGTGTAAATGAGTAATGATTGTATAAACCCACTTTTTTACGATTTAATGGTTTCTAGCTCCTTTTGTACACACACATTCTCCCTTATAAATGAATCTTTATACTAATATTATAAACTAGATTTCCGCCCGCGGCTTCGCCCGCGTTTTCAAAGGAAAACCCGCATAGTTCCCGTTCCCGTGGGATTTCCGGGATAAAACCTATCCTATGTGTTAATCCAAGTTACCCTCTATATGTGTGCTAAATTTCATTGTAATCGGTTCAGTAGTTTTTACTTGAAAGAGTAACAAACATCCATACATCCATACAAACTTTCGCCTTTATAATAGTATTAAGATAAGATTTATTTTTACTATAATAAATATGTAATACGAAATATCATTGATTGACCATATATAAAATTTCCCCTCGATTTAATTTAGATAAAGTAGGTATGTATGTACAAATTGAAATAATGGCTTTTAATTGTATGCACCTCAAAAAGTTCTTATAAGCATTTTAATACGTTGTGCAGTTATAATTGGACGATAATTTCATAATTTAAGCCGCCAATTGTGGATTTTTCTCATAAGAATGTTGCCAGTAAAGTCGGTCAGTTAAAAAACGTCGACGCATCATTGTTCTCTGTGCTCTATTTATTCAAACTAACCGCTATTCTACGTAGACGATTGTATTGTTTTAAATAAGAATTTTCTCATAAAGAGTAATTATGTCAACGTTAATTCTGGGTAGCCATTTGAAAAAAGATTGCATCTTTGATACGGTAATGAAGGTTTTAAATTTTTTAAGTTAATCGTTTCGTCCTGGATATTCTTATCAATAAAACTACATAAGAAGAGACAAAAAATCCTATAAAATTTAAGAATTTCTATAATTGCTTTTTTTCACAATGAGATAAATTAGATGTATTACGCTCAAAGAATATCAACCACTACCTACCATTATTTTAATTAATGTTAATTTTATGAAAATAAATATGTCGATGCTACTAATTTAAATACAAGAGTTCACACGGTACATTTTTGCAATACGTAATTATTTAGGATTGCAAAATGTGTTAGTTTCCGTCGTTACGCGTTTGTTAATCATCTCTTTAAGTTGTAGGAAATGAGGACCTGATGCAAGATGTATATTATATACACAGATTACACGATGGGTAAGTTTTATAGTATGTATCTGTGACGATGGTAAATTAAGGACGTAGTATCTGATTTGGCATTGTCATTTGGTACCTGTTTAGTCTTTATACTTAAATGTTGCGCAAGATTGAAGATAAATTTTTAAATAGAGTGTAGTATTAACTGCTAATTATTTTATTTTTTATTTATTAATTTACGTTTTATTTTAAAAGACCTAATAGAATTTAGTAGACCTAATATTAACATGGTGTTTATTAATGTTTATATGTATAGCACTATCAACTCATGTTTGTATATACATATTGTTTTTATTTTATTTAAAACAGAACCACAAGTCTCTTTTCCCACAGTTTTTATATGCAACATATCAAGGCTACGTCTGAAAAAATTGATAACCGTAAAAAGCAAGATCACGGTATATTAACACATTTTAGCTCTAGACGTAGACTCGTCTAGCCGCCTACCAAAATGGGTAGATGACTCATATATCTGCTAGGGAATGTGTTGAAGAGTTGACTCCGATTAATTAAGCGCGTGCGCAATAAATATCTTACATGTTTAATGACTACTACAAAGCTTCACGCTTTTAAATGGCGAGGTTATGTAATTGCTGTGCGTGTGCTTATACATTTGCCTGAGGCATACAATATTTCTTTTATCATAGCTGCATATAGTAGCTATATTTCATACTCGAATCGATTTAGGTTTGGAACCAAATTTGTCACGAAGACTTCTCGACAAAATCTTTCACATTCACTCGTGACGACAATAACCGCAAATTTAAGCGGTGCTTCTGCTGACCTCAAAGAAATCCAGTGTGAAACAAGCTTACACGTGTAAAACCCGTAATACTTGCACAGCAGACCACCTGGCGCTTTACCATCGCATCTCGCTTAAAATGAGGTTTAAATGCACGTTGACATAAAACCATCAGTGTACCGATGAACAAAATGTATGCCCAAATTGCACTTGGAAGATTTTCTAAATATGATAGCGTTATAAAATTTTATATATTATATAGGTCTCTGAATACATTTAAGCTTATAAACAATTCAGTTGATTGTTTCATTTTTATTAAAACAATCAATTACAACTACAAGAATTCAATAAATCTAAGAAAATCTTAATAAATGTTTTAACGATTTAAAAAGATGCCAAACTCTTACTAATAACCAAGATAATGTGTAATAGGAATGTAAGAAAGAGAAAATGAGCGCAGTCACCAGATATCTGGTAAATACCACACATACCCAATTTCGCAGTCAACACAATACAAATCACAATACATCTCGCGGTTTGACAAGTCGATAAAAATTCACTTTCACTAGAAAGATACTAATCTATTGGCACTTGGCACCAGTGGTAGAAGCGGTACGACGGCACGCGACGGTAACGGAATCACGCATTAGTGTCAGTCACACACATCGGACACACCTTAACGCATCTGATGTTAGGAATCATTTAGTTCCGGCGGATTCTTTAGAAAGCATACGCAAGGCGAACGAACTTTATTACTTCATAGATAATGCTGAGTAACGGCTAAGATTAACTGGGGCTTAAGCTTCTTCGAGCGGCAGAACTGTGGGAGGTTGCAATAGTGACGAATCAATTTCAAGTACTTCGTATCAAAAGTGGAAGATCGAAGAAATAGCATCGTAATCTTAACGGTATTCTATAATGTAGGTACCTAGTATGGCTACAATAACCATATAAAATAAATATCAGTAGCGTTTGGCGAAATAGGATTTTTTATCAAAACAAATTATATACGGTGATTTTGAAAATTGAGAAACCAATTGCTTTCAATCTGACGAATAGTTAATAAAATTAACGTATCTTATAACAGATTACAAAGTATAAATTAATTGATATAACCTTTGAATCAAAAGAGAACCTCTTATTATAGAACAAAGGCTTGAAGCGCCTCAAAAACGTTTTAAGCCGTATAATTTTCAAGTAGAAGAAACAACGCAATTAAAACTAATTTAGAAGACAAAAGAACACATAATTTTTTCGCAACACGTACATATTACGGTGTAATGAGATGAGGACACGTGGGAATGACTTCAATAAGTCGTTAACCTTTGGCGATCGACTGCAAGTGAATGTTAGCTAATTAAATATTTGCTCGAGATCCACTTACTTTATTTAGGTAAATGCATAATGATGTAAGTATTTAAGTTTCTGGGTGAGTTAATATATTAAAATTATAAAACCTCAAAGTGCAGAACTCTTTTCAGAGATGATGTCAACACTTTGTTTTGTTTTAGAGTGATTATAACACCTATTCTAAACTTAATTACATTTCGAAATACTATAAGAAATTGAATTAAAATACCAAGAATTATTTTCATATCCAGCACATATAAACTATTTTCAACCTCTCTTAATAAACTGCGTGTACTTTCTCCGCCAAATACAGGAGAACAATTTGTGTCGACAGCAGTCACGAAGTTGGATACTATCGGAATTACATAGATATAAGTAAATAACAATACTTTCAATATTTTGTATCAAATAAATTGTTAACAAACGGAATTCTTAACTTTTATAATAAAAACTTGTTAATTATAACAAAATGAAAGATTACGTAAAACGTTAATTATCAACGAAACATTTTGTATCAAAATTTCAGCAACAATAATATTAGAATGTTACTTTTGAATATATTAAAATATCCTACCGGGTTTGCTGTATCGAATTATATTATAACAATCCTAAAAACAGTGAAGTTTTTTCATAAACGATGGCTTAATATTTCTATAGATATTTAATATTTCTATCATCATATATAAGTTTTATAACTTCACAGTTGGCTGAACAGTATTATAGCATTGTAACTACTAATTAAATTGTTTATTTATATTTTTTGCTAATTCGAGGTATTTTATAGCGGAAATATTAGCCTTCCCGTTCATTTAAAACTGTTGTGTCAAATTGCTTAATATTACAGACTAATAGATAGTATAAAAAAAATATACAATTTATTACAGTTGCTCGTGCCGGTTAGTATTTTAAAGATAGATCATGTGTAGACTGTAGACTAAGCCACATTACAATACATTGACTACAGACTATGAGTATGTCAAATAACAAATTTATTTGTTACAAACAAATAGCAAAAACTCCGCTCTACATTTGCGCTATACAAAGACATATTTTTATATATATTCAAAACATAAAATGTCTACCATAAAAATAACTAACTCGATAAACTTTTAAGTCATGTTTACTGCCACAAAATAAAAACCATATGCACTTCGTATGCATGACGCGGGGACACATTGTTCTCTCATTCAACCCAGGTATAGATGTAGCTATTACAGGAAATGCGTCCGTTTTACATCCCTGATTGTCTGTTATGTTTCCTGAATAAACCTCGAGATAATTCTTCTTAGAATTGCATGTGGAAATAATGTGAAAAATAGCAAGTATAATTCAAGCTAGAAAGAATTGTTTTTTAATAGGTATTGTGTTGAAACAGTTGGTATTTAAATATCAAGCTTATATGGATGTTGAATCTGAGCGAAATTGTTCTACAGTAAGATTAAGTGTTCCTTCTTTAGATTTAAACATAAATGATCCAAATTCCAAAGACTTGTCGTACAACAAATGCTGAAGAAATCACATAAATCAAAATGTATTGAAAGTAAATGTAATGAAACATGTTCAAATGAAAATAAAAAACAAATTATCTTTCGATAACAATCGCGATGGTTACGTTAACATTAATCAAAGTATATACAAGCTCCATCTCATCCACCCACTATGCATAGTGCGATAATATATTTGCAATCTTCGCTCATTGGTTTTAAGGAATAAATTAGCTAATACAAGTTGCGAGCCTGCGGCAGACAGTACATCAATATTATTTAGACAATATCTATCAGATGTAATAACTAAACCAGTTCGGAGCTATAAAGAGATGGGAATGAACGGCAGATATTAGTGACCCGCGGGCGATCATACCGTGCAACAAGTATTCATTACGTCCATTTATATTCGCTGCAATAATTAATCTTAATATTGGTATTAACTTGACGAGATTATGTAGTACGTTTTGTTGCGCGAGCGAAAATTATATTTCTCTTTTGCATCTTTTGCGTCAAATTTTGTTCTTTTTCTTTTTCCAAATCAAAAGAAATCTTCCTGTTATGTTTTATTTAAAATTTAACATTCCATCAGTTTTCTGAAATTATTAACTAATTTTGTATTAATTCTAGAATTTTGTTTAAAACGAGATCTCTTTTATATTTCGATTTCAGAAGAGCCTCATTAAAACTGCTTTTAGTGAGTCCATTTATTTAAAGAAAAACAAAACATACACTACTATATCGGGACGTTTTTTCGACATATTTGAAAAAAATATAGTTAGGAGATTACGAATGTCCATATAGGAATTTGATTGTCTCTGTCTAGATCTGACTAATCGTATTTAAGCAACAGCGGGCACTTATCTCCATTTTAGTTAGAAACAAATGACACCGACTCAAACGGACATGTGTACACATTGTATGTAAATCTGATCTTGGATTTGGAACAAACGTGACTCGATTTTGTAACATGTGAAGTTTCAAGGTCTGCGGGCTTTAATTAGTCAACAGATTGATTATGTTCAATATGGTATAGACTATAGACTACAGATAACATAAAGTTGGGTAATAGACAACTGCATGTTTGGAATCAGAACACTAAAATAAAATGATAATTTCAATTTTATTAGGAAATGAAATATCAATTTCTTTTTATTATTTAATGTGTTTCAAGATTAAAAATTTAATGGACGCAATAAAATCAAACTGTTATAGGATAATTTCGCTAATAGCTTTGATATGTTTTCAATATTGCATAAAAATATAACCGGTTTCCAAATTTAAAAAATGTTTTTTTTAATGCTTTTCATTACGCAAAATATTTCATTGCAGTTACGCTCTTTCGTTAGATTAATACAAATTTTGCAGATATCAACACTAAAAAATATTAATAGAGACTATTCAGCCACCAAATGTGATTGTTTTTATTTTTCATATGGCGAGTCGCGAGTGCGGAGTGAGGTATCGAAAAGGATGAAGTTATCGCTATAAAGTATCATTACTAGATACGTCATTCAATATTTATAAATTATTATCAGTAAGTACCGTTACCTGTAAATATGTAGTCCGATGATAATATAGCGTATAAGGCTGTAAATTCTCCTAAAAAGGAAACCTAACTCGATCGTATACCTATGTAATGATTGGATATATCTTTAAATTTACAGTTTAATCCTAAGATGTTATTTTCAAATTTCAATCAATAATAACAATTAAGCATAGCTTAATAAAGAATATTTTACAATAAAATCTAAAAACGAAGAATTGATATGTGAAGTAACATTTGAAGAATATCACTAGCTTTCACCAGTCATGCAATACCCAATACGCTCTATATCTGTGTAGGTACATGTAATTGTTTTTATTTCTTTTATAGTTACATCAGATACAAGATCATAAAAATTAAAGAAAACAAAATATTTTGCAGATATTATTTAATAGGGAATACGAAAATAACTAAATCCTTGCTAAAGGTTGTACTTCGTATTCGAATGTCTATTTATTTTTGATGTCATAATTTGATTCCAATGCAATTTCAATGTGTAACGCAATATTGAATTTTCCTTCATACATATGAATGTATGATCTATGAAGATCTATCTCTACCAACATCTCTAGTCTCTACGCGTTTTACGGACGTAAACAAATAAGCAAAGACACGTTTACTTCCTTAAATATTGTAATTTTAACAAAATTTCGTTCCTAGTTCCAATCATGGTAGTAGAAAGGTATAAAAAGCTACATTTATAGGTACCGTATGCTGTTACAGTGTTGCCAAATCCCGTAAAATAACGAAATAAACGATAATATTGCACAAAAGTGTATTCTTGAATAATTGGAGAAGATTATTATCGTAACGATTGACATTTTATCGTCGCTCATAAAATTATCATTTCAACATGATTAAATGCCTGTTGCTTTTAAATTGCACGACTTGTTTTGTTTTTTAGATATCTATTAGAATTAAAGAATTAGGGAGTCGTGATTTAGTGTAACTTCAGATTTTATCATAAATGATAACAATATGAAACACAGAAGCAAACAAAAAAATGTCTCTATAAAAAATAATATCTAAATATATATTATATACCTCTGCCTTTTAATAATATATATAAAATTATGTCTTACTTTAACAAGAAGTTAATCCTTTTTAAACTTAACACAATGTTTACAAAAAAGGAATATGGAATAAAATTTAGACTTATTTACTACGTAACTGAACGCTTCGCGAATTCGAATAGAATCTCTTACGACATCAATTTAGCACTTGTTATGGATGACTTTTTGCACGAAATTCGTGATGTGTTGCGCTAATCAGGTTATGAAATTTTAAATACATTTTGCCACATTTTGATCATTAGAGGTACGCTATTTTGTCAATCTTGTTAACACTATTTTAATATTATTAATGTATTGCATTGTCACATATTGCAATTATTTTACCATTGAATGATGAATTCTTGTTAAAAATGTTCTACCATTAAACTACGAGTATCTTTAGTTCGTTAAATAAAAATCTTTTTATGTGGTAATAGTTCATATGATAGTGAAGTAATTTATGGCCGGACAAATTTGTTTGTATGTTATAATCAAATCAGCATATTTCATAGCAGACATTACTTAGTAACGAGTTAGTAACAATAACAAATCACAGATAATATTATGTATAACTTCAATTGACGGATGTTATAAAAAAATTGTCGTTGGAAAACATGAATATAATGTAAACACTGAATATTTTACGTAGTGTATGCGTATCACGTTCTCCAGTTTATTGTTTATCCTTCCTGGTAATAACAATTTTCATTTATAATTATTATACACATTCATACACACGTATGTAAATATTTAATTAGCATCACTGTAGTTTTAAATACACGAATTATAAAACCTTGGTATTTGCAGAATGGTAATTGCAGAAGAACTTTTATTTATACTTTGTGCATCGCGAAAATGATCTAGTTTTTGTTTAGTACCGCAAAGTAACCCGCATAGTTTCCGTTCTCTCTTATGTGTTAATCTAAGTTACCCTCTATATTTGTGCTAAATTTCATTGTTATTAATTAGTATTATTTGCGTGCAAGAGTAACAAACACACACATACACATCCATCCTCACAAACTTGCGCATTTATAATATTAGTAGGATATTAAGATTCATGAACAAAAGCTCATTGGTTTCACAAACGACGCGATAGGTAGAATTCAACAAATAATTTGTTTATGCTCAAAACAAACAAACCAACTCTACGGCGGATATTCTTTACCCTTCCTTCCCTAGGTACCTACCGTTTGTGGTTCCTATGATGACCAAATACTTTTATTGTCTTTAGTTACATAACGTGTTCTAACACGTATGCTAATAGGAAAGCTATGTATGGGGAAAGGTGGAAAGTTCATGCAATTTCCATTTCACCATACTTTCCTAGTCAATTAGCTGCCTAGGTATAATCAGCAGATGAGGCGGCAATGTCATTTCATCCGATAATATCACATCATGGGGATATACGTATTAAATAATAGATATTATGAGGAAATACAACATATCTGTCTGAAGAGGATCATTATTCTCATCTTAACGATTTCTTACTATCATTGAATAATGGATAGAGTGAAATGTAAAAGTATATAAATACGAACACTTCTGAGGTTCTTTTATGACAGTCATAGCTGACTTTTATCGCAATTTAGATTATTCCGATTGGAAGATTTCCAACAATAAAGTAATGTATTGAGACAATATTTTTTTATTCTTACTCTTAAAACTGAAACATTTTTATTATACTTGTTACTAACTTTATATCATTCATGATAATTCTGTGCCATATTAAACAAAAAATTACGCGAAATCACAAATCTCTTCAACAGCACTAATCTAAAAACAATTATATACTTTCGCTTTCAATCAGCCAGTCATTAGCCAATAAACCTGTATAACAAACGCGAATTAGTTCCATCGATCTCCAGGTTTCAATTAGTGATATATCATTCTATTTCCATCCGTCTTTCACTTCCTCGTGATAGTACCTACGAGATCCCACAGCTGTGAACGAAATGTTTTCCGAAAAATCGATTAGAAACATTTTTATAAAAAATGCTTGCGGCCAAATTTTGACTGGCAACCTATTCGATATAACTAGTCTGGTCATAAGTTCTGTCATTATATGATCGATTTTCAATTTTTTAATGTTTACCGCCAATTTATTTTTCACGTTCGATTTTTGAACATTTTACGCATTTAAAAATGAAACATTTTATTAGAATAACATATTTGTTACATTGGAGTGGACGCAAAAAGAAGACAGAGTCGCTGTTCTCGCTCTGCATACTTGTGGTTACGCGCCGAGTAACTTTTTCAGTTTGATTAAAAATTTCTAAATAACATAGATATTTGTTGATCGCCATATAAAACTATTAAAAGGAAGATTCAAGATTAGAAAATAGCTAGAGAAGTGGTCTTCCTCGCACGGTTAGGTCAACGGCAGTGATTATTGTAGTATGGGCGCGAATAAGAAAAAAATCGGTCCGAAATCAAAAACAGTTGGCACTGCAGATGAGCCTTAGCAGAACCACAGTTAAAAGGGTGTTTAACGAGGACCTAGGACTACGGGCTTATTGTAGAAAAACATCGCATCTTCTTAACACACGCTTGAAGAAATTAAGACTGGATAAATGTCACGCTTTACTTAAACGATACGCGAGAAAAATGCATCGTGAAATCCTGTTTTCAGATGAAAAAATTTTTACAGTGGAGGAGTGCTGCAACAAACAGGATATCAAAGTGTATACCCACAGTAGTGAAGAAGCGTGTAAACGTGTATCTCGAGTCCAACGCGGCCATAACCCCATATGAGTAATGGTTTTCCTGGGAGTGTCTTATTTTAACCTAACAGAGGTGTTTTTCTGTGAAAAAGGTGTGAAAACAAGTGCCAATGTTTACCAAAATACGTTCCTGACAAACCTCGTAAAACCTCCTTCTCAGACCATGTTAAAAAATCAGCACTGGGTATTCCAGCAGGACTCAGTACCTGCCCACAAAGCCAAGAGTATCCAAAGTTGGCTGGCCGCCCATCAGATTGACATCATTCGTCATGAAGATTGGTCTTCTAGACCAGACCTGAATCCTCTGGATTATAAAATCTGGTAATATTTAGAGGAGAGAACCTGCGCTAAATCCCACCCAATTTTGGAGTCACTCAAAGCATCCATTATTAAAGTAGCTGCTGAAATAAACATGGACATGGTGCGTGCTGCGCTAGACGACTGGCCGCGGAGATTGAAAGCTTGTATCGCAAAACATGGATGCCATTTTGAATAATTTTTATACGAAATTATTAAGTAATATGTAAGCTTTATTGCCACATATAAAACAATAAATATATAAAAGTAACTTTTTGTTTATTTAATAAAACATATGTGACAGAACTTATGACCAGACTAGGTATATTCTACTAATTATAAATATAGGTACATAAAATTTTGGTTTTAGCAAAAAACTATGAACGCACTGATCCTGCGGTGGGATCTTAGACTATGTATAACAATTTCGAATTCGCGTTCTTTAGGATTCAATTAGTGATATATCATTCTATTTCCATCCGTCTTTCACTTCCTGATGGTCAACCACCATCATCGAGGTTCGTGTCTGTCCACGCGTGACTTCGCGTTTCCTGAGTGATTGCAATCGGGACAGTTGATAACACTTCTGCGAATTTTTCTCGATAAATGTTTTGATTACGTGCTATTTTTAGATATGGCTTAAGAGTTTTTCCTAGTTGAGGAGATGGTGATACTTTTGTAAGGTGTTTTTTTTAAATACAATATTATTAAAAAAAATACACAAATGAAAGCTAATATTTGGTAATTGGTCATTAAAATGATTACAAATGACTGTTGCAAAATCTTTAATTAGAGATATAACCGTAGGTGTAGCAGCAATGATCACTTCAATCCAATTTACTCATGGTGCAACGACCCAACAAATGCAGCCAACAATAAAGGCATTATCAGAATATATTATAAGAAATTAAATAAAAAACTGTTCCGTATTTACACAACTACATCTGTATGTAACCAGTCATCGTTACCAGCCACAGAAGTGTGTCACTGGGTTTCAGGTTAGCCGTTTCTGTGCCGTGTTCAAAAACTCTCGATTAAACCACGAAATAATTGTATAAAATTTGGATAGCATTAACTTTCTCGACTGCCTCCTTAGCTCCTATATTTGCGTGAATTATCTTAATATACAATTAAAACGCTTGTTAATTTCTGAATTATACATTAAAACTTAAATGCAAAATGTTTTTAAGAAACATTTTAAAATGATTACAACTTGTATCATAATACCGGAGGTTCATTAAAATATATATTCGGGACGTTTTTGTGCCATCGTAAAAGATCTTGATAACCACGTTTACACAGATAACGATATTTGATTTCATCTTTCGTTGCACTCATCGACTTCTTATATAATTTTGTAAAACAACATTATTATATTTTAAACTAGCAGTCCGCCCCGGCTTCGCCCGTGGTACATAATATTTACGTTTTCTCTACGTAAGAACCATATACACATAAACAATAATACGGTCCCAAATCCTTACATACCTTTCTGGTTAATAATTGATGACTTAGAAGCTTGAAGTGAATTTTGTTTTGTCTCCAAGTAACTATAACAATATCTCAATTTTCAAACGAATAAAATTGTGTTTCAAATGTAATTCACATATACGAATATACAGGAAATTAATCAATCGCGTATTTCGGCACGATTTCTAAAGCTGTTCGTTGCGAGGTCGTATAAAACAACTTCAATCACGCAATACGACACAAATTGTAAAAATACAGCAAAACTAATTGTTCTAATAGTTATTAATAGCAGCGCATTGATGCATTCCTTAAGTTAACAACTTGTAAATATCAAATAATGATTGAAGTAAAAATGTAAATGACATAAAGAAAAACCATAGACTCTACCTAATGCAATACGAATTATCCACATTTTAATAAAAAAATGTATGCACACCTACTTGAAGAATGATCTGTTTTGCCAAGAGCTTGCAGGAGGCCAAATTCCAGTAGCATAAAAGAATATTTATATTTTGATTTAAACTTCTTTCATGGTATTACTAAAGACATTTTCACACACCAAGTCTAAACATATTCAGCTCGTACGCGGATGCAAGTCAATATCGAAACAAACGAGATGGCTCGCATAACGGAATCTGGGACTTACCACATTTAACAGCATTACATCGCATTTAGTCGCACGATTTTCAATAGTAGTAGAGCCTTACTTCAAAACTTATCGCTTTACTAAAATAAAAAAGACTTCAGAACACAAATATTACAATAAATTAAAAAAAATATATAAACGAAAAATAGGATTTGAGAGCGATTGCCTTTCAATACATATCACAAATCAAATTATAATCTCTTAATTCCTAAACATTCTACCTGAATGCTAATATTTTCGCAACTGGTCAGACACATATGTATATACAAAGCATCCGTTCTCATGATTACTCGTAATCAAGGCATTTTTAAGTTCCGCATAGTCAATACAAAAAGGCAAAATACGTGCCTCTTATATAAAGTAACCTTACGAGCATAAAAATGCAAATTGATACGGACTGATGTGATTTCTCCCTACAAGTCTAAGTCTAGCTCATTGCTTTCAATAGATCGTGGAAATTAGATTCCGTAATAGCCGTTACACTTGACTATTGGTTCCCATTGGAAATATTGATATAATATTATTATGAAATGTTACACTTATTTTACTCAATGCAAAAGCTGCAAGGACTATGCTAAATGTATAAGTTGTTTTATTCATTGCTTTGTAAAATGATTTAGATATTTTACTAGGAGACTTCACAACAATAAATATTTTTTATATTTGCTACGATTATGCATCGTTGTCATAATGTCTGGTTATATACATATACATATATTAAATGTCTGGTTTTCGATTGGGATATTTTGATCTATCAAATTACGTACATACATACGTATAAAACTATTAGATTAATAACTTCGTGTAGAAAAACTTAACCTCTGGCGTATTAAAAAAATAAATATTACATATAATTTGACTCATTGAGGATGTGAACATATTCAAATGAATGTGAACCGGAGTTGATTGACAATCGAACACTTCATTCATAGACCATTGAATGCAAATAAACATAACAACAATACATGCTTCATTCTTTCTTGACTTTTCTATTGACTCCGACAACCGACTTTAATCCTATGTATATCATTGTTATTTACAATTAAGATACATCAGGTGTTTTAACGAACTTTTTTATGACGTGGGTTTTTATGCCGCTTTTTAACTACACTCAAAATTACAGTAAGCATATTGAAACAAATGCTTAGAATAATTATTTTACGAAAAGAAGCCTAATATCATGTCAAGGTAACTCTTCAAATGTAAAAATGCGCATATTTGAAGTGTACTTGAATCTCAAGATTTTAAGATAAGTGAAACTTCCCACTTGACATATTACAATGTTTTATAGTAATACGTTGAGTGGTAAAATATTTATGTTTCAAACATGTATGCATTTTTCAGAACCTTGCACCTTGAGCGTGGCTCTTTCAACATAAAATTCTCCGTTTTATTTTTCTCATCAAACTAAAAGATATCATTTCACAACTTCGAATTCGAATAATTTATATGTCCACTTTCTATATTTAATCGATCTATACAATTTGTTTAATTTATCCACTAAAATGGTAATTTGTAGAAAATTGTAGCGGCTTTAGCAAATAAGATTTCTCGATAATTTATCAAGCAATTAAAGATGGATTAGATTTATAATAGACTGTCGTCATACCGTAGAAATTGCATTGATATATTACTGAATACAATCTCTACTCATTTGTCTATCCCACGCTACTGTAATAGATATTGAATTACAACTAGAGCACCTTACAAGCCTTAATTAATGACATTCATTAGTAATGACAGGTAATTAAGAAACTGCTTATCAATGGTGTTTAGGATTTCTTAATAATGCGCTTTTATGTATTGGAAGCTTGAATTCTGCATTGTGCTATAAATATAAAAATTACAAATCAAAAATATAGGTAGCTAACGATAGCTACCTATATTTAGAGAGCTTTGCAGTCAAAAAACCTAGGATAATTTAAAAATCATAATAACTAAAAAAAAAAAACATTTTTTCTATTGAGAAGGAGATTCTTAGAATTACGAGGATCAGTGCAATAATATACATTAAAATAGACATTCGCAATTTATTTCGGCATTTAGAATTACAAATATCATAAATGTTACAAATATGTAATAGACATTTTATACACTTTACAAAACAATGAATAACAAAATTTAGAATATTTTGTGTGAAACTTCATAATATGTTTAATTAATGTACACTACTATATATTATACTTACACATACCTGCATCCCAAATCAGTACATATTTAGAGTGCACCTTATCGCGATAAGTACACGTTATCAGTTTCTCAATGCGATAAAAATGACACGGTACCTACAATACTTTTAAATAAGAATTTTCATTGCAGTAAAACAAAACACTAACTAATATTCCATAATCTTCATTATTCAATGTGTTGAAAGACTTCCACTTACAAAATACTCTTACTTCTTAATGTAGTCACATTTCTCACATAGCTACATATTCTGTTTCGTTATTTTAAACACCCTGTATATTATTAAATTACGAATAACAGACTTTTTTAATTCCTCAGAATTAGAAATACGTTCCTTTTACATTCAAACAATATGTACAAACATTTAATTGTGTACAATATCTGAGTAAAAGGCGGTAAAAGCACCTTATTTTACATTTATATTATGAGAGAAAAGAATAGTTGGTGTGAACTTTCCAACGCCTTACAACAAAACTATACAATTCATCTCACTATAATTTGCAGGTTCATTATGAAACGGTAGCAAAAAGCCGGTTAATTGAAAACGAAGAGGCAGAGCAATAATTGTAACTTATTTTCTTTAAAATAATTCTGTAGGTAAGCAAAGAAGATCTTATCAGAATTAGAAGAAGAACAATAATTAGCTCTTTGATACAGTCGACGGCATTTGTAATTATTAGAGTAGTATAAATTACGTTATTCGTCTTGTCTATTATTTATGGTAGATAGAGTCGTTTTAGCACATTTTAGTAAGTGTTTTTCTTCCTTATTATTATGTTACAACTAAACGAAATAGGATTTTATAGAGCATATTTGAGCTTTTCTGTCATCTTCACGTTAAGAATGCTTTAAAATAAACATTGTTAGCGTTTAGCTACTATGTATTATGTATTTTGTGACATTGTCTCAGTTATACAAATAAATACGGTATACCTAATTGTGGTATAGGCATTTTCTTAGTAATCGCCTAGTTAATAAGCTCCGTTTGTAAGTTGTAAAGTTCAGGTATAAAACTACTATTAAATTGTGAAAACAACAGCATACATAATCCGCGACTACCAACCACAGATACAAAAACAGGCATGCAGTCAGCATAATAAATAACCGTCATTCAACACGTCAGCTGGATCGTAAAGTACTTTCTATGCTTTAGAGTTGTTCAATGTACTGATAATTATTACTTTTATCGACTATTTTGTGAACGGTGAAAGCATAAGTGGACAATGGTCTTTAATGGTGTGTGGACAATAAAGACGTACTTAAATTACCAAGATATTCTTGTGTTAATGTTCAATAATTTTTGATGATAATCTCATATTATGGCACTTAACTATACATTATATACATATAATATCTTAGTTTTCTGATATGCGTGATGTAACTTAACTATTTAACAATTATATATTTTTAACAATTTTTTTATAAAATGTTTCCAGTTTACATGTTTTACGTTTATGTTTTTATCTGTACTTTTAAAAAGTCGTAGAACTTTTTAAGAAACCAGGACACGAAACATTCATCATAATATAATATGACCGGTTAAATCGCTTTAAATATGTAATTCCTCGATTCGGATGCGACGTGACTGCATTCACAATTTTTTACTCTAAAAAGACAGGCTAATATTGACTCTACATCTTTACCTTTTGCTTGGAGCTTTATCTAAGTAATACAGTTCATTTATTATTAAATGCATAATTACAAAACTATGTACTTCAAAATACATAATTATTTTGTATTTTATAAGTAGCTGAAGGAAAACAAATTTTTTGAAGTGAAAACTTCTTTAGCAGCGTTGGGTATAAAATCTTAAACTCGCGTCAGGACACGTGGCCTGATCGAAAAAGCGTAAGACGGATGTTTTTTTTTTTAGCCCTTATATTCCATGCGTAAGACGGATACCATTCCAAAATATCAAACATGCTGAACGTTAATAATCAAGTTTTCACTTCTGCCGGCACTCCCGGAGTGCAACCCGTCTTTTTTTTATAATTATGCCAATTACCTCATTTCTGGACATATATGCCATTTGTTAACATATATGAAATTCCGATAATTAGGTAGTGTATAATATATCCAGTAGTTAACAATTCTAAAGCAACTCTACCATATGAAATTTACGTACTTAATTTCTAAAAGTAAAAAAGAAACGTCTGACTCTACGGAGAGTCTCAAACGGCGAAAAATCTAGAGTCAGGACTGTTCAGTGTTCGTATTTTTTTTTCTTTACAGCCACTTAAGGCCAATAGCCTTACCACAAAAAAGAAAAAGACGTTGTACTAAACGTTGCTACCTAATAGATAAGTATAAAACATTTCAGCTTCATGCCGTTATCTATTTATGTATTATATTGTACATGTAGTTTTTTTTAATACGATTCGCATTGTAACAAAAATACTGTTAAGTATCGATAAACTTTTTTTTTATATTATGTACTATGATAATACTCAAACTTATAATATATTGTTTAAATATTTTGAGTTGAAAAGTTAATTAAAAAATTACCCGTTCCGAAGAACAGGTAAGTAGGTACCTATATAATACTGATTAGATTAAAGTTCATGAACCTTTCCGTAAATAAGATCTCGAAAAGCGAGTTCTTAAAAAAACATGTACTGAATGAAATTACACATGTAAAAGACTTGTAAATAAATAGGCTTGATATTTAATAGTAGTCGCTATGTGTGCCA
>CAJQZN010027965.1:0-13471 GCA_907164685.1 Colias eurytheme | reverse complement strand
TTACTTAGATAATAATTATAGGTCAATGCTTGGTCAATGTATATAAAATAACAATACCGACTTCTCAAATCTCATTGCCAGCTAAAAGAAAGTAAAACAAGAGCTTGCTTTCAATTGGCATATGCAATAAAAAGAGTTAAATCCAAGGAAGTGGGCACTCGAAAACAATTATACCTACAGCGACTCGTAAACTCAAAAAAACATCCGGAATAGGGAAAAGTAAAATGTCGGACAGTAAAATTACGTATAGTGCACAAGCTAGTATTTAGATTAATTGCGTGCCATACCGGACCGTAAAAAATCGGAATGCCGGACCGTAAAATTCCTTGTAGTGGACAAACGCCCTTACTGTTTATGCTTTGTAATGGGATAAACTTGTCGACGTCAAATAGCGTAGTTTTGACTAATGAATCAAAAGCGTAGCAGATTCATGTTATTAACGATTGCCTATCGAAAATAAGACTGAGAAATCCTAAATGAATAAAATAACATGCTTTACAAAGTATAATAAATAAAAGTATCAAAGGCCATTCTACAGTTTACATTTATGTCTTTACAGTAGATACATAATATGAAAACTATACCTATTAAATAATAATGCACTATTTACGATTAAATGTAACAGGAATTGTCAAATAATGTCACATGTCATTATCAAAGCAAATCAATCGTGCAATATTTATTTGTTATCTTTAAAATATCATATTTTAGAGCATTAAACTTTTGCAATTTATTTTATTCAATTATGTTCAATCGGTTATTAATAAATAACAAATCATTTAAAATAATTAGATTATATTCTGGTCATAAAGCTCCGCCAGTTAAAAAGAAAGACGTGGATCCCAGAAGGGTATTTAAAGTATACAGATATGATGGAATTCTATCGAAAGATAAACCCAAAATGAAGAACTATGACCTCGACGTTAGCACATGTGGCAAAATGGTACTTGATGCTATGATAAAAATAAAAGACATGGACTCATCGTTTGCCTTCCGACGATCTTGCAGAGAAGGTACTATTAAACATTTATTAATTGAACTAGACTTTCTAAAACACGTTTTTCACTGCAAAATACATAATTTGTTATTTATCACAGGTATTTGCGGATCCTGCGCTATCAACCTTCAAGGAAACAATTGCCTCGCTTGCATCACAGAAATACCGCCAGATAAAACGATATCCATCTATCCAATACCGCATATGTATGTGATTCGAGATTTGGTCGTGGACATGACACATTTCTTCAATGCCTACGATGGTATTCGGCCATATTTGATCAGAGAACGCACGAGTGATTTGGGGGCATACCAATATGCACAGAGCGTTGAAGACCAGGCGAAATTAGTTGGCCTATATGAATGTGTTCTCTGCGCTTGTTGTTCCACAGCCTGTCCTAGTTATTGGTGGAATGGCAGACGGTTCCTGGGTCCAGCAGCTCTCCTCCACGCGTATAGATGGATCATAGACTCCAGAGATATGGACACGGCTGCAAGGCTATACGACTTGAGAGATGACTTCATGGTGTACCGTTGTCATACCATAATGAACTGTACTTTAGCCTGTCCGAAAGGTCTGAACCCACATGTAGCTATTGCGTATCTTAAGAGGTTAATATCTCGTGTTGATAAGAAACAACCGGAAGGCATTGATGCTTTGAAGTTTGCGTCGGGTGCGAAAAAGAAATGCTAGAATTTGTTATTTGTGTAAAATGCTTTTCAATGTTTTAAAATAAAATTTTATGATTACCCGACTCTGTAATTGCTTAGGTAAATTTGTTCAAAACCTTTTTTTTATTTTAAATAATTTTTCAGATCACAAATCTGGAAGAAGATTTTATATAATTAATATTATTTCTAACGATCAATAAAATTGTCTTATTAACCGACTGCAGAGTAAATAAATGTAATCAATTGTAATCTTTAACTAATATAAATATCACATACTATCCACGACCACCAATATGAATTGTATACCGACTACATAATATTCTAAACAACTCAAAATATCCACAAATATTATTCTCAAGCCATTTCCAAATATGGCTCTACACTTAAGTCCTAAAAGGCACAAAATATACCCCCTAAACTTGATGATTGAACGAATACATCCATTCTCTTTGAACTTCGATCCATCATTGTATTGATAAATTGATCAGACGTGACTTAACCAACTTCATCGTGTAACATCATTTGTAAAGTATAATCGACCTTATTTGTTGATGATAAAGTTCATTATCTAGAGAAAGACAGCGCAGCGTAATAAGGACTAAAATTTAGGACTGTGTTGTAGCTACTCCTTAAATTTAGGGTTGTTTCCTTGTTGTTTCAAACCAACAACTACGGCTCCATGTTAACTGAAGTTTAGAAGATTTTTATATTAACAAAAAGAAAGTTTACTTACTAGAAAATATCTTTATTTAAAATTGAGATTATTTCTTTACTTTACTTTATTTTTTTTACTTTATTACTAAGAGAACCTTAAATAAGATTCCGTTTACTAATTAAAAAAGTAAGGTTACAAAAGTTAGGTTATGTTCATTTAAACTTTGATTTTATATGAAACTAAAAACTGCAAATAGATATAAATAAATTTGCAAGTTAAATCATAAAGTTCCATCTACACCACTTGTGTTTCAAGTTTGCTCTCAGAAATATTATCATAAAATACCTATTTAAAATTTTCTAGTGCTCTTCGCGTACAAAGATTATAATATGAAAGTTGTCATTTTGTAGAGTTTTTATTATTGGAATGTTTTTTACTTATTTATGTTTTAAATTATGCTTCTTTTGTAAATAGACCTATAGAAATAGAATAGATACAGTACCTGATTCAGTGAATGTTTTTGTGTTCCTCAATTGTATTGGTAGGTATATGTCCTGGTAATGGTTAAACGTGAAGTATTTCAACATAATACCTATAAGTAACTTAATTATAATAACTTTTAAAAAGTAAATAAAATAAAATTCATTTTCCACCACGTAGTAACAAATATTATGTAGAATGAATACTGCCAATACCATTCATAAAGAAGAATACAATTCATATGATTGAATATTGGACCCGAATAAAAATGTTTTTCAAAAACATGGCGAAATAAAAGGCTTTACTACATATGAATAATAACAAACGGTCACCATATAATTTTTATTATCTATACGGGCGCAAAAACAACCCTTTACGAATACTGTTATGACGGCATTTTCCCTTAGGCGTCCAAATGGAAAACAACATTGTTTTATTGGCAGATCGCTCTAATATAGGTATTTTTCGTTATTTTTTGTAGGCATAGAATACTAGTTGAACCGGCAAACGTTTTAAAAGATTACTACTTAAATACCTAGTGCCTATAGTGGTATGAAATGTAATACACCTAACGAAATAGCACAATCAATTCATTAAATCTATCAACCCGTTTCGTAGAGTTTAGTTACATGCACTGAGTTTAGTTATATTATGTTTTTTTTAAGGAAAGAATAGTGGGATTGCATAGGCTATTTAGTGCAACATAAACACAAATAAATTTAAAAACAAACCTATATAAAAGGTTTAGTTTCATTTAAAATGGCACTATAATTATTACAAGTTATTTAATTGAGAAGTTAGAAATC
Organism: Colias eurytheme; assembly: GCA_907164685.1. NCBI lineage: Eukaryota > Metazoa > Arthropoda > Insecta > Lepidoptera > Pieridae > Colias > Colias eurytheme. Next base: position 9,862 of record CAJQZN010027965.1, on the reverse strand, counting down.
CATTACTTAACCTAAATAACGAGGTTCTTACGAAACGATTCATCAACGTCAAAATATAAAAACTTAACACTTGCTATGTTTTACATTATTCCCATATACAAAAAGAAATCTTTTTCTTAACGTATTAGCTTTTTCTAGAAAACTGTAGCAAACCAATGATGGATACGACAGAAAACCCCTAAAAAAATTTAACATTTTATCATAAGACGCAAATTATATGCTCTATTATTAAAACATTTATAAAAACGTACTAAATACAGCGCTTTTAAAATATACATCCATTTACAACTTTACATGAAAGCGAAAATATCGACAAAGGCCTTTCACAGCATCGCCAAAAATATGATATAAAATAGATCGGATTTGCATTCATTATCGTAGATAAGACTCTGCATTTTACAGCAAAAATAATTCCATTAAAATGGATAACAAACGACGTGTCACAAAAAGAAATTATGATGTCAATACATTGAGAGCCTTGGGTATGTGACAGGGGTCTATCAATAAATCCGGATACACGCAGTCGTCCATAAAACTAACCCTTATCAAGGGAAAACTGCCCGCCGCTAATACATTTTTACCACTCCCAGGAGATGTACATTGATAAAAAGCGAACGTTTGTACTTCAAATTGACTGGAATCCGTAGTGGAAAATAGGATATACTTTTTGGGCTAAAATAGAACTCGATTAGGGTTGGGAATATACGCCAAATTTTTTCATCCGATAGTCTGATCACTGTTGGCACTTGTCATTCTCAGGAACTCAGCCTTAAGCAGAATTACGTAATTTAAATCTTTACTGACTATTTATACGATCGTTTAATAGGTGCTTAAATAATAATAAATATGCATTTTTGTATTCGAGCTCTTCCAAAATCCGAAAAAAAACAACGTCGTAACAATATTCGAAGTTATCGAAGTAGGACACCATAAAAATAATTACGTTCCTCCCATCCTGTTTAAACCTCTTATTACACTTGAAAAGTTGTCAAAATTTAATACCACAGATATATTAGCCATAAGAATTGTAACGAGCGACTATAAAACAGAAAATGCTCGCGGGAACAATTAAGGTTTCAAATTATGTTAATGACTCTCTAGTTACGAGGTCGGATTTTCTGGATTTGAAACGATTTAGCTGATCCTCTTGAGCCTATCAACAGTAGGTAATGTAGATGTGTAGATTGTGATGGAGCATTTTAAATGGAAAACACGCGCCTGTTTAACAGGCTGTTTCTTAGAAATATATTTTTACGAACGAGCTTTTTCGTTAACCAATTGGCTTGTACTGAAGAAGAACATCTATTTCATTCCAACTTTCAATTCTACTAATATTATAAATGCGACAGTGTGTGAGAATGGATGTTTGTTACTCTTTCACGGAAATACTAAAGGTAGCTGAAGACCCAAAATAAGACTTGGCTACTTACTTTTTATTCCGGAAATCCCACAGGAACGCGAACTATGCTGGTTTTTCTTTGAATACACGGGTCAAGCCGAGAGCGGAAATCTAGTGTTTTACAAATTTTACTATCACCATATCATTGAGTGAAAACTAAAGCTTCGCCTTATTAATTTCAAAGCAATCATCGTCCACACAATTAATATGAAGTGATCGCGAATATCGTAGAAATGCCTAACACCAAAAAGCTGAATGTGATAGATCCCAACCATCCATCTCCATTGTTCTTACTTCCTGACAATTATATGGAGAATAAAATTAATCTGCCCGTATTAAATATCCCAGTAATTTGACCCCATTTCGTTATCGTGGAAGACTGATGTGCATCTGTTAATTTTCTTAAGAATTTTTGGGATCTTAATTGAGATTGATTGAATGCTTTAATTACCTGTAATCTAAATTAATATTGTAGTACAATTCTCTTTTTGTATAGCTTTTGTGGGAAAATGTAGATTTAGGTATGTTTTATTTACCCAACAAATTATGTGATACAATATTTTGACAGATAAATTATGCAGTAGGTACCTAGAGGTGAGATTTGCAAGTGAATATTTATGTAGAAAGTAATGTCGGTATAAAAGTTATCAATAAAATTATATACCTTTATTCGGAAATCTTGTAGTAAGTAATGAAGTAGATAGGTACACATTAGATTTGAAATAGAAAACAACCCGACAATGTTAACTACATAATAACAAGACACCATTCCAAAAAGGTAAGCAATAAACCAAACAACGAGCACAAAATATATCTACAACCCGCTTTTAAACTACGAGTATAGTCCAATTGTGAATTGGGTCATAAACTAAAGCTATGAAATACGTTATAGCACAAGATGGGGATGATTTACGACAGTTAACCGACCCTAATTAATCTCCAGTTAACCTGCCGTGCTGGACACCTTGAGTAATAACACTAAGATAATTAGGGAGGCATCACTCGTAAATTCCTCATCTTCAACATTAAGTTACTATGTACGACGTAGTGTAACTCAATGATCTTATATATAATGAATAGAATAAATAAAGTTCCGTTTCAATGGACATGTAGGTATCATTCGGTGGTAAAATTATCATTTATTATCTACCTTCCTACTATCATTGCAGTAGGGATATGATCGGCATTTATGATTTTAAATTAACTTTTACAATGTATCGTACATATTGATTACATTGTATTACTTATATTACATTTTATCGAGATATCAAAGAAAAAAATACGACTCAGAACAGTAACATGTACTTATCCATTTTTATTCATTTAGGTATTTGACATAATAATGTATGTTAGAAATACCATTCTAAACGGACGCGACGCTGTTAAAATACTGAATTATAAATGTATCCTTAAAATTCTTTCACTAAACGAGTAAGAATTTAGCACAAAATTAAAAAAAAACATCTGTATAACATTTTACACAAATGATATTCTGAAACTGGATGTTTTTTATTCGCACGATTTTGTTTTGCATTTGCACTAAATGCAATTATTGCGGTTGTGGAGGCAAAAAGTTTAAAATTCTCGCTACAATTTCTAACTCTGTTTCTATTTTCTATTAACGGAAACTCGGAGGTATTTTAAAAGCTGTACGCTCGTGTTTTAAATGATATTTCAGTTGAATAAGTGTTTTATTTTCGTGTACCTACCTATCATTTGCATCAAAGTTTAATTCAGTTGGAAACGGAAACGTACCTATACAATTTCTTTTAATTGTTCGAACGGTAACACAATTAATTAGATACAAATATTAAATACTAGCGGTCCGACCCGGCTTCGTCCGTGGTACATATTTACGTTTTCTCTACATAAGAACCATCCTCGTACTTCAAGGAATATAATAGAACAGAATTATCGAAATCGGTTCAGCCGTTCACACGTGATGCCGTGACAACGCGAAACGGGTGCGGACCCGACGCCTTTTTATAGCTCCCGCCGCGAAGCGCGTCGAACGCGGCAACTGATACACAAAAATAATCCTTATGGCATGTAATTCACGCGCGATGACTTATAGCGTATTTCATGTATAACTTTGGTGTTTCTACACCGATTTACATGATTCTTTTACTATAACCTGCCCAGGAGTATGAAGAATAATTGTGCCAAATTTCGTTAAAATCCGTCGTGTAGTTTTTGTTTCTATAACGAATATACAGACAGACAGACAGACAGACAGACAGACAGACAGACAAAAAATTTACTGATTGCATTTTTGGCATCAGTAGCGATCCCTTATCACCCCTTCATAGTTTTTTTTTAAATATATTTCATGTACAGAATTGGCCTCTCTACAGATTTATTATAAGTATAGATTAACATTGGCTAAACAGCATCAGCTTGATATAAAATATTAATAGAATCTTGGAAAGAAGCTAGCATATTGTCCTTTTCCACGTCATTTAACTTTTATAAAGTATGAAAATCGCCACAAAGGAAACTGCTACCACTTTACCTTATCACAATATCTTTAAGAATTACGTCACGTAATATCAACAGTAACGAATTTATCTTCCTCGTAAAATCGCTAACAATAAATACCCTGCGTCGGAGCGCTCTTCAAAAGACGTCACTAATTACATTGCAGATGCACCTCTTTGTAAAATTAATTTTAAGTGCATTGTTTGCTCCTAGAAGTGCTGTTTTTGCACTTGACAAGTTTTGTGTAACATAGGCATTACTTTGTAGGGGTTTTACATTTTTAATCTTCTTTGAAACTGTAGTGTTGGACATTAAAGAAATAAAGTACGTAAAGGAAGGGATCGAAAACATTTGCGCACTGTGATTTTATAATTAGGTACATATCTAGTTTAAATATTTTATAGCAATGTACCTAGGTACTATTATTACTACATATCAATTCGTTGAGATCTAGATACCGGTTCAAGTAGAAAAACATACCACAATATACAGATACATACAGTAAGGAAACTTCATACAAAATGTTCGAAATGGCTCCCCCCCCCATCAAGCGTGTTTACAAGGGTATTGAGGGGGATCGACAGTAGCGGGTGACACATCCACAGATTTTGAATATAGTATGGAAAAAAGTTTAAAGTGATGTCAATTCACATTAAATAAATATCGATTGTTTCAGTTTGTAGCCCTTTCAATAAATATATTTGTAAATACCATATCTGACTACAAGTTAAAAAGAGACTATTTTTTAATTTCTATAGATATGGCAGTATGAGTTTTATATTATGTTGACATATTTTCTATCAAAATGATGGCTACAAATAGTACCTTTTAGGAGTCCAGTCTGTTTAAAGATCGCATCTATTTTTTACGCAATCTAGAAGAGCACGAAAATATAAAAAAAGGAAACCTTAAAAAAATCTTGTTTACGTAAATATTAGGGAAGAAAAAGATAGATATTATAATTATTGTATTTTTATCGATACGTGGCGTCTCCACTTTGTCAAGCACTAAGCCTGTCAAACTATTTTCATTTTCTTCCTAAAACAAAAAGGTAGAGGTTCTATGCTCGTATAATAATAATTTTAATTTATTTTTGCATATTTTGTGTTTTTTAATTTAATTTAATTTATCGTTTTAAAAATAATTTAGTAGGTATACCTACATACAAGTATTGTAAATTCTGGTCTAAAATAATTATTGAATATATGTATAATACAAATATCAAGCATTATAAATAATTTAGGTACATTAAATAGCCTTCGGCGTCCATAACAAAACTAGATTTCGAAATATACACTGATAAAAACGTATTTACTTTTACAAGCTGTATTAATTCGGATTGTTTCTTCTTGTAAATTCATATTTAGGCTACACCATTTTTGTATTTTAACGGGTTTTAATCTCCAAATTACCACAAAATCAACTGTGAAAAAAAGCAAACAGAAATATACAGGCCGAATTGATAACCTTCTCCTTTATTTTTCAAGTCGGTTAAATATCAAAAAGTAACAGCCCTATAGCTATACGTCATAATTTCATGGGGGGGGCTTAGTTTCCTAACTGTATGTACGTAGTATATATCTGTCAACTGTGAACATACGTTGTTGTTCTTATAACATCATGCCACGTGAGCAAAAATATTCCTTTTGAGAACAGACGAAGTGTAGGTCCGATAGTATTAAATATTAGTATGAAAATGGCTTGGTCCAAGATATTATTTTTAATATGTAGTACTACCGCATTCCCCGCATTATGCCTTGGACCATGCCAGGAATATATTTACAATAGAAGTCCACTTCAGGCAAGTTATACGCTTTACGCTACTTTAGCATACGCTTTTTCCTTCTAAATTACGATACAATTTAGCAAATAACGTTTCCAATACATACCTTCAAGACAAACCGCATGCAAAACTAGTTCGCAAATAGTATTGAAGCTGTTACAATGTAAGGAGCGTTCAATAGCACCAATAATTGAACACGAATGCCATTCAAACTATTTCCAACTAAGAAGTTTGTACGTGGATTGTACGTAATGACTATGTCATCGGTTCCCAAAGAGTTAGTCCCGGAGGTCCAATTTAGAGTTGGTTGGCTTGTCAATAAAATTGTACTATGTATCTTATATATAAAAATGAATCGCAAAATGTGTTGGTAAGCGCATAACTCGAGAACGGCTGAACCGATTTCGATAATTCTTTTTTTATTATATTCCTTGAAGTACGAGAATGGTTCTTATGTAGAGAAAACGTAAACATGTAGCACGGGCGAAGCCGGGGCGGACCGCTAGTAATAATATAAAATTGAGTAGAGAGTTGATATAACCCCGTCTGACCCCGTCAAAAATATCATAATACATATAATATGTAGCTTGGTAAAGATGTAGCTTTCCAAAAGTATTTTTTTAAATCGATTGAGTTTTTTTTTTTGAGGTAAATCGTAACAAAGAAACACGCACAAAACCTTTGCTATTTGTCATACTCGCTACTAGTTATACTGTTATAGTACATAATATTATTATGTGCGCTATTATAGCAGGCGGCGTAACAGCTTGCAATTTTGGGGCGACGGCACTATACTATTTTTATGGGGTCATGTCCTGTTGAATTAGGTTAGAATCCTGTAATGATAGTAAGTTCTATGTGATTTAAATAAATAAATAAAAAATATAAATCGGTGAAAGAACGCTCGCGGTGTAAAATGAAATATTTGAGTACCTCTGGAATAAAGAGAACGCTATAACTATAAGTATCGTCCCGGCTGCATCTAATATGCAGTGCTTATAGCTTATCCAACTAACTGCGATAAAAGGGGTAACGATACTAATTACAAAATATTATTTAGGTACCAACGAGAAGAAAAGAATACCACCAATTTTATGTTTATGCCTTTCCTTGTTTTTAATTTGCTTTGGCTTATAGTTGACGAATTTATATCATATAGATAATCGATTAAAAGAAAACGGTTTAGTGGTTTAGGGGTGAAAAAGAGACGGACAGTTACTTTCGTATTTATAATCTTATTATATATAAATCACAATGTTTGTCCTCAATGGACTCCTAAACCACTTAACCGATTATAATAAAATTCACCAAGTGCAGTTCGATCCAACTTGAGAGATAGGATAGTTTAAACATGTAGGTACCACGGGCGAAGCCGGGGCGGACCGCTAGTTTTAATATATATTTTAATACATATATAGCAGGGATTATTTCTTTTTCAACTGTCAAAATAAAGAATCATTAACTTTTAGAAGAGGTAAAATATAATAAAACAAAGTGTGATTACATACACAACCTCATAATATATTTCAGGTTCATTTTAAATAAACACTATAACTAACAAACTAACAGTCATACCTTACTTAAATCAATTTTATCTCTATATAATTAATAACTTATTAAACTTTTGATTCAAAAGAGATTTCCATAGTCTCTATACAAGTATGTTTTTCTTTAAGTATATGAAAATATACAAGTTAGATTTATATCCTTACATTAACTAGTAAATAGCTGTCATATTGACAAACTTCACAAATAACTATGTTTAAGTATTCGCCTTAGTTTAATTTAAAGGTAAATTAGATGAACATAAAAAATACTTTGAACTACTATATCAAAAAGACTATAAATACAAAAAGTTCTTACAAGCAATAGCCAATAGAAATATTAAGTTTCATAGAATCAACAAAGATCTTCCAGCCAATCACGAGAGCGCATTCAAATTGTTCGAAAACGTAACAAAAGAGAGAAAACAGACTTTATATAGGTACATTTCTAATATTGATTATTTAATCAGATCCGCGTTGAATGGACTAGCCGTGCTTCCTGGGTCAGAGCTGTACACGATCATTTTATTTTATTTTTTGAAGTGAAACTTCTTTAAGCGCATTGAAAGTAAAATTTCAAGATTGCGTCATGGCAATACCGTCACGTTTCACTTCTGGTACGTATGCTCGGCTCACACTCTCTTTAATTACAGAAAAAAATCCATAGTTACAAGTCAGTATGCAGTCGCGGGCTTATCATAATTTACAGTATTATCAATTTGTATCATCGATAAACCTACATAATTTATGTATACAATAATCATTATTACTGTCAGAGGCGGCTCGTGTCAAAATTTTATGGGTGTTCACTTGAAATAAAACACTGAAAATACATGGTGTAAAGCAGTACAATTTATTTAAAAAAATACTTATAAAGGAAATGCATACCTACGTCTTTCTTTTTGGTGTGCAAAAATATCTATAACTTTTTTGTGAAAATCAGATATCTGATTAATCAGTCGTTTTTCTATTTATATCATGCACAATGCATTCAAACGGTCCTGTGTCATGCTATTACGCGTAAAAGTTTTCACTTTATTTAAGGTGTAAAAGCAGCGCTCACTTTCAACCGAGGTCATCGGTATTGTACAAATTAATTTTAATAATTTAATACTTTCGACAAAAACTGACTCCAGGTTGAACTCTATGAAGTGTTGCAGTAAAGCTATCGCACCATCAGCGTTATGGAAATCTTCCCTGCTGTAAATAACCACTAGCTCGTTTTTAAGTTTTGAGTTTTCTAAAAAACATGTCTCAACGGTCATTGAACTCGCGTATTGACTTTCTATTATTTTTATCTAGTGCTTTACGAATGTCTTATCGTCCGATAGACGCCAATTGCAGTTCATTCAACAAATGATACCGAGATTGTGAATGTTTTTTCATCTTGATTGAAAAATGAGCTAAGTCGTCAATGCCCGTTTCAGTCCAAGCACTCTCACCTCCGCCGGCCGCGCCCGCTTTATATAAAACACACGTAAAACAAAATAGTTTATTGCTTTCATCACAAACACAACCACGGTGTTTTCACATATTGTTCGGATTTAAACACACGCGTGTATGTTTTCGTTTTTGTCGTACATATTTGCGTAAGGTCAAGTTCAGGCCGTGGCGGTCCCTTAGCTTTCAATTCAAGCCGAATTTGTAACGTTTTACCACACTTTTTAATGAACGCCACATTAACACTCACAAGTAATACTGATAACTACAGGCTATTTCAACACGTATCTTATGATTTTAATTAGAACATTCCCGAATTTGCATTCGCGCGCGTGCATTCAAGTTGACTCGAGTGTTTGTTTGTAGGAGTGGCAACGTCGCGCGTAAATCGTCCTGTGTACGGGCGCCCGGGCGGTAAAGACGAACCGGCAACGTTTGCGGGAGCGGCGCTCCGAATTTTGCTATTTTTCCATAGAAAATCTTTTGTTTCACGCGCAGGACTCTGGCAAACTTTCTATTTCACTCCTATTGGATTTCGTATTAGGAAATGTACTTAATCTTTTTTCATTGGAGCGCAATCGTGAGCGCTCCGCTTCGCGCGTTACATAATACAGTAATAAACAGGTGTATGGCATGATGGAATGATGGATATATTCATTGGTATTGACAGTAGTTTTTTTACGATTACGATTGACTTTAAATAGTAATAATTAATATTAATAATGAAATTAAGGAGGATGATTTTACTATAATTATTTATGGGAGTTCACTGCACCAGCGCTTCTTAGGGCGAGCCGCCTCTGATTACTGTCATCAGTTAACCGATCATAAAATTGAAACTGGTTTATTAATAATATCATCAATATCAAACAAAATAAAGTATAGATAATGTAGCAGCCGCCCATACGAAAAAAACATCTCTGTCTCGAAGACCAAATTTTATGGTAATTCCTTTGCAGTTCGTGCAGCCAAACTTTGGAATGAACTCCCACTAGAAGTGCGTCAGGCACAAACCTTAAGAAGTTTTAAGCACCTACTTAAGTTACATTATCTCTCTCTTACCTAGCTTATTTCACTCTTCTTTATTGTTATCGTATCTTCTTTCCTTTCCTTATTTTGTTATATATTATTATATTTATTCATTGGATATGATATATTAATTTTATTTTGCTCATTTACGCCTTATTTTTTGCTCACCCACCTCAATCAAAATCTCTC
>CAJQZN010027963.1:0-18518 GCA_907164685.1 Colias eurytheme | reverse complement strand
AATAATTTCAATCGATTATAATATTGTCACATTCAAAGCAATTTATAAATGTTTTTTTAAAGAAATTAAGAGAGAAATAGCCCGAAATTATAACATGGAAATTCCAATTATAAAGGCACGCGCACATTGTGCTGGCTTCAGCATTCAACAAATTCCGGAAAGAAAATATGTATAATGTAGACGTACATTTAACACGATTTCAATAAAAAAAAAATGTGTGCGTGTACTAGAGTACACACGTAAGAAGTGAAACTTCTTTATGTCCTTATTTTTCAAAAAATAATTTACTATATACAATATTAAAGAAATACGTTAGTCACACGCTCGTCGCTACCTACTTAAATATTTACACCGGCCGCTGCTGCAACTCGCTCGCTTCGCTCGCTCGGCTCGTGCGGTAGTTCAAAAGTTAACCTAAGATGCTCGTCGCTTCGCTCCTCGCTACCTATTTGAATATTTACGCCGGCCACTGCCGTTTTCAGCTTATAAAGGATTTCGACTTAGGCGGGTTTTGATTGGACAGAGAGTTTGAGGTTTATTCTTATAAATTTTGAATTCATAAAATTATAATTGAACACCTGACACCAATCAAGCAAACACGTGTTTACGTGAGTCATAGATTTATTATCGTATACTCCTAAAATGTTTTCTAAGAAACAATAGTGTACTTACATTGTCGGCACGTTCTTAAAGTCGGTAACTTATTTTTGTTCGAACAATAGAGGTAATTAATTCCTAATGATCAAGTTGTAAAGGTTGTAAAATAAAAAATATTCTATATTAAAACGTATATATATAATATGTGCGTCATTAATTTCTGACTGTTTCGAAATTTGGTGCAAAATAAAATAGTGTGTAAATAAAATTTGTAAAAAATCAATAAAATAAAACAATTGAGTAAAGATCTATAGGCATATTATGTATGTATTTATACAAGATATGTATATATATTTATACAGGGAACTTCTCAACGTGTTATCTATGAAATTATACTTTTACTCAATTGTTTAATTTTATTTACACACTGTTTTATTTTGCACCAAATCTCGAAACAGTCAGAAATTAATGACGCACATAGTACATAATATACATATACATATTAAGACAGAGGTTAAGCTTAAATAACTTGAAAAATAAATAACATGATCACGCCCACGTGTTGGTGTTTTAAAAAATTCAATCAAAAACTGAGAATAACTGTAAATATTTTAGAATTAGAAAAATAAATATGTACCACAATAACATTCAAGTACTTATTAGAAAAAATTTATACATAATTCCACCCACGTGTTAGTGTATCTATACATATTATAATAAAATTGAAAAAATTGAAAAATACAATCAAAAAGTGAGGTTAATTTTAAATAACTTAGAAAAATAAATACCATAATTACACCTAAGTATTAGAAAAAGATATGTAATTACTTACTTTTTTTTGAAATTCACTGGAATTAGAATTAAAATAAACACTTTGATTGTGCTGATCACTTTAATATAATATTATCACGTCACTATAGAGCGTTGGAATTAAATACGAGTGCAATAGAAAAACGGTCAAGTAAAGTGGTAGGACGTACGTTAAATTTTAAAACGATACGCTATCCCTACTCCGCTGGAGAAAGTATACGTCGAATCACGCGTGGTAGGGATAAGAAAAAGTTGGCGCGTAAAAATGTCACGAGTACGGCGTAACGCAAAAATGTCACGCGCGCGGCGTAACGCAAAAAATGTCTCACAAAATTTTTGTCCACCCCCGATAAAGAAGTTTCACTTCAAAAACCTGTAATTTACAAATATAAAAATGAATAATAAAAACACGTATCTAATGCTTGCTTTTCATCTCCTCTCATTACAATTTATAAATCCGTTGAATAATTTTAGTCCCATTTAAATTTTCTCTACAATTGTTACAAAAACTTGTCCATTTCTGACAATTTAAAACCTGTTATATCTAAATAGTTATAAGTACACAACAGTGTGAACCTACCCTTACATTCGCAAGCATTAAGTCAACATTGTCAAGCACGCTTGAAACATGGCCGACAAAGCCGCTCGGTGTGCGTGACGTCATCACTTGCGTTTGACAACTTGTAATTGCAACAAATACGCTGCGAAATATTTAAATTAACCTTTGTAATATCAAAGACTTTACAATAGTAAGTAATGGCTTCACTCTTGAACGAACTATTTGTTTATTCTCTTTGATGTGTTATTATTAGCTGTAGGTTTTTATGGAGGAATATAGCTAATATATTATGACTCTTCGACATGTCTTTCTGTACTTCAGACGTCCAATTTTTCTTCGTCCAGTCCTTGGTCCAGTCCAAGGAAGAAAGGCACGAGTAGATTCATACAGGAACTGCAAATATAATAGGTATCATAAATTATGTATATAACAAATGCAATTTTAATAAAATCGTTTTGTATTTAAACCAAACATAAAACATTATTTGCATACAGAAGACACTAAGATACAAGGAAACCATGAAATGGCACAACTACTTTTATCAACAACAATGTAATTCCTTTCATTGTATTTAGAAGTGCGTCAATAACACAATCTCCAACAGTTTCCAGTTAAAATAATAATAGTTTAATAAAACTAAAAAAACACGCTTTTTATAGAAAACCGAACTAAAAAATAGAAAATTTTATCAAATTAGTGTATTGTCATCGGTCCTCAATAAATCTACAAAGTTTGAACGAAATCTGGCCGTTCAAAGTGGGTCAAAATCGCGCCCAAAGAAGTCGGTTACAAACATACAAACATACAGGTGAAGCTAATATAAAGCGTGTAAAAACTCAAAACCGTAAACAAATAGTGGAGAAATCAATCAAAACACGCGGCCAAGTTATCATGGAGCCCATTTCATTAGAAAGGCTTGTGATCCGTCTAACTGTCAAAGATTTTAACCCTCTGAGGATGGCGTCGAGTGTAAATGAATTGACAAACGTATCAATCACTTTGCCGTTCAACAACTTTGTCAAATACTGTTTGATGCATCACGCAGGGTGCTGAGAAAAAGTTATAAACATAGTTGTAGGTTAATGATTTGGTTTTTCAATGCTTGGTTACTTACCTGTCTCTAATAAATAAATAGAATAAAAAATATACATATATACGTAGTGTCACCAGTTACGAGCAATGAACGCGTTTTTGTAATGGTTGTATTCGTAAGTTGAAAAATCAGCCCTTAAATGTATCATAGTAATGTAATGAAAAGTTTCGTAAATATCGAAGTCTTGTTTGAAGTAAATATGGCGAGGGTAATAATAGGTACCTAATGCCTTAATCAAAGGAAAAGCTATTGATATTTCTAATGGCAGCCACATTGTTCACATGAAAAACATTATATTTAGAAATCAAAATATGCAAACCTGCCTTAAAAAATTTAAGATTTTATTCGTAGCCTTCAAATCTTATTCATATGATTAACGAATCAAGCAATCATCCAAGTCTTCACTACGTCGTATAATTCTTTCAATGTTGTAAAACTGAAACAAAAAAAATATCAGTTTCACAAAATAACTCTAATAAATTACCAACACCCACAAATGGTTAATACGCTTTCTCAATTTTAACGCTATACCAGGTATTAAAATTTCCCTAGACACCGTGGAAATAGGGCAGAGCATCATTAAAACAATTCCGTACCCCTGACATGTGATCAATCGCCGCCAGGGGCTACAAACTTCAGGTCGGAACTCAAGGGCACAACTGCGACCGACAGTTTTACAGCCCTGCCTAAAGAATTGCGCATTTATTATTTTTATTTGCCACGCACCATTGTGAGAGGACTTTTTTCGCTCGGCTGATATCTTGTATTGGAGTTTGGACGTTTGTAAACAGCGACGCGTGGAAAATATTTCCTGCCGCTTCATATTTTTATTATTTTGATTGCATATACCATATTTATTTCAGTGCTATTATAACCACGAGTATATGGAATGGTGGGAATTTTTCCTGAATGCAAAAATAACTGATCAAATTGTTAGTAAATACTTATAAGTACAGATATTATATACATACTAGCGGCCCGCCCCGGCTTCGCCCGTGGTACATATGAAAAATAGATGTTGGCCGATTCTCAGACTTACCCGATATGCACAGAAAATTTCATGAGAATCGGTCCACCCGTTTCGGAGGAGTATGCAGACTAACATTGTGACACGAGAATTTTATATATAAGATTATTATGCTGGACGGTTATTTGTTACCCTTTTACCAAAAATTGCTGATACGGTATAAATAAAATTTGGTACGCATTGAGATTAAAGTCTTGATTAACACAAGTACAGACGAACTCCTATAAGTATACCACGTATCTGAAGCCATTACCTGAAGTTACTATTTGTAATATCACATTTAATAATCGACAAGACATAGTAAACTCAAATTACCTTAGCATCACGGATCATTGAAATCTACTATACTTTTTGGAACATGCAAAACATTTTATGCACTTCTAATACTTTTCAATAATATTTTTCGCACAAACCATAACTAGAACAAACAAGAGAGTAAAGTTATCTATGTCACGCTGCGACGATGTGCAATTCATTTTCGATTCACAGTTTTGTTCTAGTTTATCTCCTGTCTATAATATAAATGTTCTTTGTCTTTTGTTTTATATTTTTTTATGTGTTTTAAATAAAGTGTATTGTAATGTATAGGTAATTTATATTACTACTAGCGGTCCGCCCCGGCTTCGCCCGTGGTACATATGTAAAATAGATGTTGGCCGATTCTCAGACTTACCCGATATGCACAGAAAATTTCATGAGAATCGGTCCACCCGTTTCGGAGGAGTATGCAGACTAACATTGTGACACGAGAATTTTATATATATAAGATAATATACTTATGTATTCTTGATTAAATAATTTACGAAGTACCTACCATTCAGTGTGTTATTTTCCTTTACGAATAAAATAATTTATAATGTGTATTTTACTTTTCTCTTGTGTTATAAAAGTATATAATGAGATTTATGTTGTATGTAGGAAGATTTTCTTCATCTACTTTTCCATCCATATATAAGATCAGAAAATTATATAAAACAACCGAAGAAAACATCTCAACTTTTTTACCTTCAAATTGTCACGGGAGAAGTTTTTTTTTTTCAATTATGGCATTTGATTTCTTGCCAGTGTCACAAATAAAATACATTTTTTTATAGAATTTAAATTTGGAATTCGCGTTGAGTTGTCTATGGATCTTTATCATAGACAACTCAACATTTTTTAATTCAATCCTCAATCGCGTTCCTTTAGGTAGCAGTCTAACAGATCAAAGAGATATATCGCAAGCAGAGCTATATAAACGATAATATTTAGTCAACATACGCCGATACGCCAGTGGTTAGCTAAGCCGTCAATATTTGACGAACACAAACAAGCTACATGCTTCAAAGGAAACCCTTACCTGTCAATTTATCATGTATGTAAAGCTATATTAGGTACATAGTAATTGTAAATTATTTGGTGTAGAAATTATTAGTATATTATAATGTAGGTACCTAACAGTTATCAGGCGATTTTTTATGCATTTCATACCCTGAAAAAGATATATAAGTTATGATTAAAACGCAACTTAATAATATATATAGCATTTTGGTTTATATTTAAATTAATGAACCGACTTTGATAAAAACATTACTGTGAACTGAATATATCTCTGAAATAGAAAATAACGAGTCATAGACTGTCATAAAGGCTTTTACACAATCAAAGAAATCTTCATGCTTAGGAATTTACGATGTATGAGGGATGTAGACACACACACTTTTAAAAAAAAATTAATGGTGAAACTTTATACATTTTCTTGAAATTATATTCATTATTTGTATGTAATATAATTTCAAGAAAAAATAAATTGGCTTCTAAATACCATTTTATTTTTTATTTTTAAACAACATCTCACACTAAATTGTTAAAACTAACACGGTATTGCACTTTAAACTGATCTTTCAAACTAAATAAATTTTCTCTCAAAAATACAAAAAACTGTTTCTTTTTTTAATCCATTGGCGTTATTGACATCTATTTTAATTTACTTTATTTGCCTGTCTATCTGTTATTTCGGGATCATCTAAATTGGAACGACTATACCGATTTTGTTTTCACTAAATTGATTGAAAAGGTTAAAGGTCTTTATAATATAACTAGCTATCCGCCCGCGGCTTCGCCCGCTTTGTCTAAAACTTAATAGGTAAATGTTATACTAAAACCTTTCTCTTGAATCACACTTAACTTTGAAAAATCTGCATCGAAATCGTTTGCATAGTCTTAAAAATTTAAGCATACATAGGGATATAGGGACAGAGAAAGTGATTTTCTTTTATACTAGGTAGGCAGTGATAGTGATATATTTACATATTTTCATCTTATTCAACGAGAACTTGCGGACAACAGCTGTTATCAAATATCTTTAATAATAGTCTGTTATATTGCCATAAATTACAACCATATAATATAAGGCTGCAATTTTTTTTAAATCACATAAAAGTACATAGTCCCAAACCTTGAACCTGGGGGAAGGAAACCGCTGGCCTGTGAATGATTTATACGGCCACTTTATTCTTTGGAATATTACATTCTCTGCGGGGAACCGTTTAATCTAAGAGTTGTTAACATACACCGTGTTTTAGAGTTTTTTCTATTGTAAAGTTCGTTATTATTAAAATGTTTCACTTATGTTCTTGTAAGCAATCGTTTAGATGTGAAAAAACTTATTATCAAATTAAAAATGCTTACTTCACGAAAACTGAAATTTTATAAACTTATCAATAATCAATCAACTATGGAGTTTCTTGCATGTTCTTCTCCATAGATAACTACTGCTTTCCGAATTGGTGGTAAATGTTAAAAATATGTACCTAATGACGATTCGAAAGTGCTTCTAAAAGAAGTCTAATTGAATAAATAAATGTTTGAGTTTGAGTTTGAATATAAAACTTATTATAGTATGTTTTAAATACGACACTTATAAACACCACGTTATGTAATTTGAAAAGACTTCATCCTAATAAACTTCAATATATCACCCATGTAAGTATCTCATATAGCATAAAACAAAATCTCCATTTTTCTTATTATCTTCACAGAGGTTACACGTGAGTCACGTCAGCTCTGAAAAAGTACAATTTCGCGCCTGAAAGCGCGTTTCCCGCCAAATCCTCTGTCAACTGTCATCATACACTCATCCGCCATATTGCCTTTCAAACTGTTATATTAAGTGACTTTTACAGTATTTTTAAATGGAGTTGTATATTTTGAATTTTGGCTTATGTAAATAATGTCTGATTAATAAAAATAATTTTTCAAATACATAGTGCTTTTTTAAAAGATATTTATTATCTATATTTATTTAAACTTAAAGTTATGAATAATTTGTGATTTTAACAAATGCACCGAAAAAGATGTGATGATTGATAAAATAAACAACTTCTATCTATTAGAATAACACTAACGTAGACACATATAAATTTATCTACTTGTTCAGAATTCAAAGCAAGAATGTATTTTTAAATCACATAAAACAATCCAACAAGATTTCTTCGTAAAATAACATAAACCATCTAAGAAATACCCATTAGGTTATCATATTTCACAAATGACAGTAGCCGACGAAATGCAGTAATTATCCGAGCGGAGTTTCTCCTAAGATTTATTTATCATACGCAAAAACAAGACTATCCACGTACGAAACTAAGGCTATAATTCTTTGAGCATAAATCGCGAAAAAGCTTGCCAAGATTTCGATGATAGCTTGAACAACGGGTTTAAATGACCAGTTTAGGATGAGCTATTGCAATGGAAAGGAATGTTCTGCGTGCGAGCTTTGTTGCTCACGTGGGAGGGGGGTTGGGAGGTCAAGAGATGTTGGTTTTGATACGGCCACCCGCGGCGACCTCCCAGTCGTAGTGAGTCACTAAGAGCAAGGAAGCTCCATGGGTATGAAAATAATCAGATGTTTGCGACGCTATTGTTAAAATTATTGCGAAACGGGACATACGACACGTGCAAATGATACGTTGATGATAATACTAAAGGCTAATCTAAGCTATATATTTGCTTAATGCGGGTGGGATTGTGGAATTAACAACAATCGTGTATTTAAGATTTTATAAGTTATAACGTGTATGTTGAATGGCATCCGCTTATAATAACTCTTTAGCTCTATTTAACTTGTAATTCGCTGAAGGAATTTACAAAGCAAAGTCATAAACAGGACAAATAAATTACTTAATTATCTATTACTGCGCTTCGCGGTTTCACCCGCGTGGCTCCGCTCCTTTTGGTCTTAGCGTAATGATATTTAGACTATAACCTTCCTTGATATCACCAGGCTATCTAACACTAAGAATTTTTCAAATTGGACAGTAGTTCCTGAGATTAGCGCGCTCAAACAAACTAACAAACAAACAAACTTTTCAGCTATAGATATTAAGTATCTATAGATTTGAACATACAAATCCTACAGTGAAATATTAGTCACACAATTCATAACCAGAAACGAGAATTTAACCAACACTTTTTGTCCTAAGTCACTAACTACACTAGATCTAAACTATAATACAAAAGCTGCCTTAATCTCAGAACGAACTAAAACTCTTAAGAACGTAACAATTCTCGTAACAATAGACTTATTTCCTCGAACGCCAATTGAATTAATACATTTTTAATAGCACTGCATCGATACTGGGCTAGATTAAATAAAACATAGTGCACGCGACATGCTAGACTTGTCTTCAGTTGACTTGCGACGTATTAATAGTTAACGACTGATCGATAATACCCTAGAATTAGAATAAAAATAACTGTTTTTACAGTGGTTTATTGTGTATTCATGTAAGCTGGAGTTACTAGTGGTTGGAAATTTTTAATGTCGTTGTCTGTTTTAAAATTTCATAGCTATTTATTTGTGCACCTGTATTAATAATATGTTTAGTGTCATTTAAAATTTTAAGTAAGTGTGGAGTAAGATGATGATGTTTTCGTTTAAAGTGTGGTCCCGTGTCTCCTGGTAGGGTAGGAAGCAGATACACTTCATTTCTCTGATCGATTTTATAAGGAAAAGTGGGTGATTCTTCTGTATCCTGCTAGCCGAGACATATTTTTTTCTTCGTCTCCAGCTGGAATTGAATCCAGGACCACACGGACATCAGTTTAGTCAAAATTCATCGTATTACAAACAATTGTTTAAACACCCTCCAAATATATCTATCTAAATATGTATATCCGATACATTTTATACACTTACCTGTGCGAAGCATCAATAAATTATGGTCAGGATAAATCCTTAAAGCTCTCTTCGATTGAAATTCGATTTAATATCGGAAATAACGCTAGTTTTCTCGCGTTATTAGCCTACCTATGTATGTAAACTTCCCGTTTGAAGGGAAGTTGCATTTCATTTCCTTATTCCTGTTTATATCCGATTACCTCAACGTTTAGATATATTTTAACGTTATCGAAGATTTATTTTACTGTGACATATTTTTCATTTATTCTATAGGGAAGAGCCTGTCACTAGGGCTATCAGGAGTTCCAGGAAAATTAGGTATTAGCTCTTTAATAGTTCTTGGTATTAGAATACCAATCATTAGAATATATCAAATTATGTATTAAAAATGTATTTTCAATGTGACAGGTTGGAATAATTTAGGTTTATGTGTGTGTGTGTGTGTTTATTCGAATCAGTGGTATAAGGTTGGGTATAAGCCACTTCCCTCAAAATAGCCGTAATTATTTCTGATATAAAGCTTTATGAACCAAAAACCAGCATTTAAATTGTTGTTTTTATGCGTGTTCTAACAATGACTAATATTAAGAGCCTGCAGGCTCTATTGTACACAATCGAAACAGTTTTATAAGCCACTCACCTCGAAAAACTAAATACAGTTTGTACTATGTGAAATATTTGTCTTTTTACCATAATAATTAAAGTGCCTCAATCGAAGCACTTTTCCCAAAGTAACCATAATTATTTTTAGTCCTTAATAAAAAAAAAAGCCTTTACTTAGTTGTTCTTTAAACGTGTTCTAATAATAATAATTGTAATATAAACCACGATCGAAGGGGTATAAGCCGCTTGTTAGCCATTCATTAGCCTGCAGGCGGCAACTTTGAGGCGTCGATGTTTTACGATTGCAAAACAGCCCCTTTAAAGCGGTTTGCTGATTTTTACAAGCTTAGGGTTGTATTGCGGTCGATGTATTTTATCGATAGTTTTACATTTTATAGTTTGTGATATTTAAAACTAGTTGAGTTCTACAGTTCCTGATACTTTTTAGAAATAGTTCTAGCGTTTTTACCTTAAAAAACGACATTTGAAAAAATGATCTGCCAACTTCCCGTAGTAGATAATTTTTAGCAGATCAAAAAAAATGTGAGTTCTTATCGCGTGCAGTTGAGTTCTACAGTTCCTGATACTTTTTAGAACTCACATTTTTTTTTATCTGATAAAAATGATCTGCTAAGTTCACTAACATAAGCCTGTAAAGTTAATTGATGTAATGATAAATAAATAAATAAATAAAATCATTATTACTTTTTACATCGATCTTTACTGTTTAATAAGATAGCGTCTTTAAAAATACAATACATTATTTCATTTTTAGTTCATACATATTATATACATAATTTTCCCGTTGAATTTAATGAATTTTATCGATAACCACGATTTGAATCGTAACGACTCTACGTTGTGGATTAAGTCATTAATGCAATATTACTGTGTTGCTGTGTTTCTGAACAGTTTCCTTGTCGTAATAATAAAATTATATCTTCTATAAATACTTTATTTTATACAAAAATGTTAAGAATACTTTGCAATGTTTTTATAGCAACCAGTCTGTAATATGCTTCATTACAAGCGTCATGTATAGAACTTTTTAAAGACTTAGGTTAATGTTGAGGGCACAGATAATAATTTATCTTATACTGGTTGAGGGTAGGTAATATCCTAAATCATTTTAGGAGACATGTGTTTCTATGATGTGAACAAAAAAGGGGCTAACAGAAAGACTTTTCTTCTTTACTTTATTAATTATAATTTATAATCAATTATTTATAAATACAACAATTGTAGGTATGAAGATACGTCTAACTATTAACCTTCATATTCAGGTGCATCAATGATTACTTCATTTTCACAAAAGCACATCGAGAGAGCATTTTTAATTAAATACGAAGTCATTTTCACAGCTTTTATTTTATCGAACTCAAAGAATAAACTAGTCGATTTTAATTGCATTGTAAAGTGTTTATTTCACAATAAATTACACAAAGAATGCTCATGCTGTCATAACTCATTTTACAATGGAAATATATCGGACGATATAATATATCCATTTAAATCGTTAATTTTGATAGACCATAAAATCGAACCTTTTGCGATTCAGAATAAACATTAAAGATCTCGGACACGTTTTTGTTTTAATGGAAACATTGTAACGTTTTAAGTGTCGTAATAATTTAGACTTTATCCAATTAACTTTAGGTATAAATTTGAATGGATTTTATTTTTATAAGTGCAACGCCCAAGTCTTTATATGGCGCGTGGTTTGTAACGATTTTCGCACGTTTACGATTCTAAATCACTAATTAATTATCGGTAACTTTGTTACATTACAATAAATTAATATATTAAAACGTATTTGAGTTTTGCCGACATATTATAATTCGTATAATTAATCGTCATTAATAAATTCATAGCATTAACTTCAGACTTTTTAGTTCCTGCACAAAATTAAAAGAAAAACATGTAGTTAAGATCTCAAAGACATTTTCTTATCATATTGAAATATTTAGTAACTACCCATACATTTACTTTTAATTTATGATTAACCTTCTATAAGTTAGAAACATAAGCCGGATTAACAATATAACAACGTGTACTTTTACCCAGGTAAGATTAAAAAAACATTTACGATACAAAATTATAATATGAAATATTAAAAATAACTTATACTTCGCTGACCGTAATTACCACTGCACACCGGACATAAAAGCTCAGAAACTCATGTAAAAACTCATGGAAAGGGGCTTTTAACGAGTCTTTAAAGTACGAAGGCTTATTTAAAACTCAATATGGGCACTGAATTAACGCCCGCTCGAGCTAAATAATGTGGAGTCCACTTTTATATTTTCATTTGTGAAAATTCTATTGTGGAGCGCGCAACGATTTAAGGCTTATACCAATCAGTGAAACAAAAAATCCTCGTCAGGGACTGTTGTGTAACTGATAATTTATTAAACATAAAATTTTCAGAGCTCTAAGTCAGCAGGTTACGAAGTTTATAGAGTATTTGCGGAAAAATCGATGACCACGGCACATTTTTTTTCTAGAAATCTATTAACTTTGGAAAAAAGTGCTCGCGAGCAATTAAAGATCAAAGACCATCCTATTTTATATATTTTTTTCGGTATTGTGCTTTATGTTGTACCAGACTTTATAGAGGTTGAACATAGTCGAAATTGCCGGGTAACGCCTTAAATTACAGCTAAGATGTGTTAACATGGAGATGGAATTTCTTTATTTTTTTATGAATTTAGGGGAAATCGTAACAAATATTATGTTATGGCAAGACATTTATATAACTGGTATGAAATCATGGATTTTAGCTTTGATAATAATCAATATTACTCCTTCATGTTTTATAGTTTAGTTTAATTAGTTTCATTAATTTAACTATAAATAAGTGTTAAAACTTATTTAAACTTTGATTAGCTCAAGACTTTTTATTTAATTCCTATGATAATTTTAGAATAAACTCTAGGAACCTAAATGCACAAAAACTAATATTTCATCCAAAATGCACTATAAAAATATATTGTTAAAGGAGAATGGGCATTTTACTATGGAAGTTGGGCCTGAACCCTTGAGTTGGACCAATACACATGAGATATTGTTTTTATAATAGATCATAACACATACATAACGGGAAAAATATATATAAAAAAATAATCAACCGGGTTTTTGTACAGTCACATCAAGTTTTATTTCTTTGTGTATAATATTTTTTGCAATAAATAACTGTTATAAGACAATGACAATATCTTTATGTTACTCCAATTCACTTTCACTTACAAATACGTACTAATCTTAAGCCTTCTAATAACCGAAATACACTAATATTATGTTTTGTAACAGGTACCTATACCGTGTTTATTATAATTTAACGTAGTTAGACGTTTTTTGTGGTTAAACTCAGTCACTCCAGTGACATTTAGATTTATACTTACTTCACTCGAATTAAAAACACCGTTATTGTGCGCAAAATAATAGCCAAATTAAATAAATTTTTTGCCTTGACTGTACAAGAACCCGGTTGATTTATTTTTTTATTTTATTTTTTTCGTATGGTATGTGTAATGATCTATCACAAAAACAATATTTCGTGTGTATTGGTCTTAGCCCAAGTTTCAGGCCCAATTTGCCCATTCTCCTTTAATAAAAAACTGTCATCCATTTTCACGTAGCAATTTTATAAATGCTTATAATATCTACCTTCAAAAGCGTTTCTAGATGTTACAAAAAGCTGAAATTATTATTTTATTATATTCGTGTACGATTGTGGGTTATAACTTATAATAAATTACACGTTAATATAAATCAAATAATTAATTTAAGGTTTATAGATCAAGAGATATATGTATAAATATAAATAATAAAAGGGATCACTAACAAAATAAGGGCAGAGTTTAAAATTCCCTATAATTAGGTACCTGCCTTACATTTACTATTGAATAATTTCCCACAAACAACAAGGGAGCCGATAATATAATAATATCACTATTGCATTCGAAAATAGTTCTTATTCGCATAAAATAAGAAACACACATTTCAACTATTATTTTCTTGGGGGCTAAAATGTTGCTATAATGAAGTTGATTCCTTCGTACATTGGCCAGCGCCAGATTAATAAAAGCGACGTACAGTTTCAGTACAAATTAGTCAGAAAATTAGTCGGTGATGCATCATTCATGCAGAAAAATGCATCCGTAACATACCTACCCGAAATTCGTATATATTTTCCAAATTTGATAAATGGAGTAAATTCATTTGCTTGTATTTGGTATTCTTTTGAAGAAAGATCGAATATTCAATATAGGTTAAACTGGATGATTTTATAACAATAGTTTAATTAGTTCTTTGCAAACTTTTTCAATATTTATCCATCAAAGCAACTTTTAATTGAAAATTCAATCCAAGCTTTGCATACGGTAAAACAATCGTATGCACTTAAATTAAACTTATAAAAAAATAATTTTAATTAATGTTTAGTATGTTCTCATTAAAAAAGCAAAAGCAGTCAAAGGGTTTCGTTCCATTCAATGCTTAAAAAGATGTAAAAATGGCTGTCTAGTCTCATTAAGATTTATTTCCAGTGAAAGCTATTACAAAGCTATATTTTCAATATAATATATTTAACCCTGCATTTGCTCATTTCTAAAGACATTAACTAAGAATTAAACAGAAATGTTTTATAACATAAGTAAATAAATGTACAGAGACCAATCCGTTCAAATTTGTTACCGATTTTGGTAGGGTTGTTACAAATTAAATAAAATTTATTTACGTACCTATCGTCATCTATGATGATTGAATTATGATATATTTTTATATTTTGTAGTATTATTGAAACGGTACAATAAACAACCATAACCAATCTGTCAGTGCCATCGAACACTGGATGTTTTCAAATTTCGCCGAGTACTTAACAAGCGATGGCATCTACCCAGTGTGAAAAAGCTAAAAACATAAATATCAAGAGAGATACAACAATTTTATGACAAAGCCCATTTAAATCTCCTCACAAGTGATAAATGAGAGCAGTTTTTAAAATAATCAAATAAGTTAAACACCAATGCTTTATTACCATATATTATAGCTTCTCAATAAAATAGCATAGCTTTCTGTGTACTAAAAACTTAACATAAATTGATTGTTGAGAGGAGAAATTTCATTACAAGGGACTTTATTGAGGCTTTCCTTCTCCAGTCTTTTAAAGAATTAGCCAGAAACACAAGAAAATATTTAATAAAATAGTGAAGTCTCTATTATTATTTCATAATAGGATAGGATTTTTATTTCCTAGCACCTTTAGACTTTTTTTTGTTTTATTGATGAAAGCACAGATGAAAGCTTAAGTTTTATAAGATAGTGTGGGTTTGATTCAATGTGGAAACCAAAATACACTATAGTTTACCTCTAATGTTTTCTTGTTTTATCCAAAGTCAAACGAAAATTATTATATTATATTTTACATTCTGAACAATTACAAAGTCCGGTGATTCAAAAATAGTTTAAGAAAACTGCGTAGGTTTGGTAACCCATATTAGGTAATTATCTCAATTACAGAGCCGGTTCCGCCTAGTCATACAATTAAATGACTTATTCAATGAACCCGCTAGTCATTCAATCAAATAATAGATTTAACCAGATGACTGCGACATACATAATTTTTATAAGAAAAAATTATAACTATGAGTCACGAGCTCCGAGTTCGCCCGGATAAAAAGTTCATTCTTATTCAAGAGAAAATCCAGTCAAACATTTTGCACCATTGAGCATCAAACATTAAGATAAAACGGATAATTCCAAATATTTAATTGTTAAAACAACATCGAGTGCAATACGATACGATACATCGTTAAACCCAATACCTTACCGGTTTTCAAAATCTGCATCGGAACAATAACCGGGTGAAACTGCGGGGCGGCTATTTGAGTAACGAGCGAGGCTCCCGGATAAGTGAAAACAAAGCCGGGTATCGGTCGGCCATTGTTATCCGGCTAGGGGTTTCGACCGGGTGCGATTATAGAGAATAAATTGTGTGTATTAGGGAAGTAGTGTGTAGTAGTATGTGTGTATGTAATACTACATACACGGTATGGAAGATGAAGAGTGACTTTTGAGATTTCTTTGCTTCAATTATCGGTTAAAAATCAACCGGATTATGTGATAAATGGCTGTACCTACATCGTGTATTAACTAAGTTACATACCTATTTTTTTTTTTTTTTTTTTTTATAGTGGGGAAATCTTCGAAAGATACCCACGGCCCCCGGGGATGGAGCCAAGGGTTATGTCGGATTCTTACCGACTAAAACCCCACTGTGTTCCGTCGAGCCGCGCAGTTAGCCGGGGCCGCGGGTACTCTTAGAAATCGTCCACGACCCTGGCAGCGGACGCCCGGTTACGGGCCCACCTCCGTTACCACCACATACCTATGTATTATGAAATGTAATGTATTATGCAATTATTAAATAAATGTAAATATCCTTATCTATCCTTATATAGATTCGTTACTTTTCAAAATACATTCAGAGCATATTTAAAAGCGATATTCAATTATTTTAAATGAAATCATTTGTTGGTAATAGTTGTGTCAAGAAATAAAATCCTTAACCATACGTCGAAGTTGTATCAGTAATATAAACGAAATTCAGAAAAAAAAAAAAAAAAAATATCTTAAACATATGCGTAGACAACCCTACGGAATCCGCAAACAGCCAACAATGCGGGGCACTTTTCACGCGTTGCGAATGGATTTGTGAACGAATGTAATGTTTGTATTCTGGTAACGATTGTTAGTTCTCCGTTAGAGCCAATTTATTTAATGCGGAAGCAAGATCAGTAAACGGATAACGGGAATATAGAATTTTCATATTAGCGTTTACTAGGGCTGTCAACTATGACATAAAAGTTTGAATGATGTGGTCAAAGTTAGAATTTATTTTAACCACTCGGGCGAAGCTGCGCTAGTAAATTAATGTACATTTATAATATCCATAGTAGGTGTATTGTAGCTTGTACAGATGAACCGTTAAATTATTAGACAAAAATTTGCTTGAAAATGTAAAAATTAAGGAATCAAGCCAACTCTGTCTTCTACCCTTATAAATAGAGTATTACTTATAAAATACTCTCTGAAAACTCAGGGTTTGTGCTCAAATCGTTAACAAGATAAAAACTAGAGCTCTAAAGTATTCAACACGGCCATTACTGAAGACATCAATAACTTACACCTGCTCCATACTTGTGCAAGTCTGAATTGGGAACGTCAATTGGACATACCTCCATTAGTTGGGTTTACAAGGTAAAAGAGGCACAGAGTAGGTAACGCAGATACGAAACTCGAGATGCAGTCACTGGAAAATTACAAGTTTGGTGGTAAAAATGTTAGTTGTAAAAGCAAAGGTAAGAAAAATATAAGTATCATAGAAAAGTGTTTGTTTTAAAAGTTAAAAATATACTACATTCATTTATTTATTTAATTAAGCATATTGTTTGTTGCACTTCAAATACTAGTTATTTGAAGTGCAACAAACAATATGCTTAAATTAGAAATTCGTCAAACAAAATTTTAAAAATGTTTAAAAAAATACTTTTTGCATCTTTCTTTAAATAACTACAATTTTTTATCACACACATCTGACCATCTATGTAACTATTTCAACATCAAGTCACGCTATAAGAAAAATTACATCAATTTAAATATAATTAGTAGGGATGTAACGATACCGATACCGATACCGATATATCGGCCGATATAATCGGCAAGCCGATATATCGGTATCGCCGATAATAAAACAACCGATACCGATATCAAACAATTCAAAAAACCGCGCCCAATGAACGATGCGGGAGGCCGCCCGCGCGTGCGCACTTTGTTTTCTGAAAAAACTCTACCAATAGTAAACTTTTATTAGGTACTGATTGTATGTGTATTACTTAAAGTTTAACTGACTTTGTAAAATAATAATACTAAAATAAACGGTTTTGTTGTTTTTTGATTTGGCATTTTTATTTAAAAGAATACGATTAACAGTTGAGTCTCTGTTAAATGTTGGTAACTTTTTATGCATAATTCACATTTATTTTTCTACCAAGCCATCGATATCGGTATCGGTATCGGTATCGCCGATACATTACTACAAATATCGGTATCTGTATCGTATCGGCAAAATCATGTATCGTTACATCCCTAATAATTAGTATCTGATTTTGTACTCTGTGGCACCGCTGAAATTCCCATTAGTTCCCACGTAAACCGTTCATTAGTCTACGTAGCGAAAACAACAGACAAACAAAACTCACTTGTTTTAAATTCACTCCTGTCTGAACTGCAAATATTACACTGCAACCAAAAGTACCTTAATTCTATTTAATTTCCATCTCATTATGTTGGTATTCGCTACTATAATTATTATACGTAGTATTATTTTCTCTGTGTCATTATTACTAAATGCTAGACGCTTTTATTGTATGGTGGGTATGAATTAATTGATATTCCTCAAGCCACGGGACAATGCAACAGTATAAAATTCCTAGCCACAGAACACTACAGAACAAACAACTGTTTTTAATTATTATTTTCAACTAGTGCATACTTTTTTTTCCTTAACAAATAGTATGTTTTGTTTCTGAATAAATCATTTGTTTGCATAAAATATAGAGGTGCTTGTTAAATGATGATGACGATGATATGTATTGTGGCAAAAAAA
>CAJQZN010027961.1:0-30580 GCA_907164685.1 Colias eurytheme | reverse complement strand
TTTAATATGGCAAAACCATATCCCAAAATGTAAAGGCTTTTTCAGTAATGTTATGTATGTGTAAGTAATGTTAATAATATTTTTTTTCTGTATTTACAACTGATTCTATTCGATAAATAACCAATCTCATGAACAAACAGCGGTTTTTTCATGTTCGTCCGCGGGTAATACTGCACAGCAACCATTTTTTTATATAAATGTCTCACTAAATTTGTATTGGTTAGCAGTTTAGGGTTTCGTACTAAGGCCTTCTTCAAGCGTAGAGTGAACAGGTACCTTCTAGGGAAGCGCGTTCCATCTTAGACCACATCTCAGCTTAACATCAGGCGAGATTGTGGTCAAGCGCTTCCCTATTACCAATAAAAAAAGGCCACTTTGTTTATTTTTCTATTACCGAAGTTTAGAACCTAATTCTCCTGGACCACATTTATTACATTTTTTTTTAACTTATTTATGTAGGTACAAATGCATATCTACAGTAATGTTATTTTTCTGTTACTTGAATGGAAAATTTTAAGTATTATACAAATCTCTATACAGTTTCTAAATAGGAATTAAGTAGGAAGAGAATAAATAAATGTTCTAATAATATAATTTTATTGTTCTAGTTTAAACAAATCTTATGTTGTTTAAAATAAAACCTGGTCACGCACTTAAAATGTGTCCTTGTCTTTTATCAGTCTATAGCACTTTTGTATTCTGTTTTATTCAAATTTGATAATGTTTATGTAAATAGGCAATACGAAGTTAAAAAAGCCTAATTTCCCTAATAACCTAATTTCAATATATTATAAGAAATTTTTTGACATTAAAATGGAGTGTTTCTAAATTAGTTAATAGTTCTATTTTTGTTTATGTCTAGACAATTTGAAAAAGCAACGAGAATTCAAATGAGATTATCGGCTTTTATTACTTTTATTTATTTTTATGCGTATGATACGTAATATTATGTAATCGGCTGAATTTCCGTATGCCTTATTTCTTAAACGTAAACGTATTATTTCTTAAACGTAAGGACTGTATATTTGTATAATATATAAATATCCCTAGACTTTGTGTGTGTTAAATTATAATTTTACTTCTTTTTACGTATTTTTAAATTTAATTTTATTAAATATACTCAAATAACAGCGCGCGCGTTAAACTTTTTTGCTTCGTGAATTAGATTATCCATCTTGAGATTGTCAACGCCATAGATATCATAAATAAATATACGTTATATTAAATATTTATACATAACTTTTATTTCAAACTTTGATTTGACAAAAATCTGGAATATGCTTACTTATATTCGTTTAAATACCAAAATATAAGAAGTTGTATTGTACAATAATTTACTATAACTTCTGCTATTTATATAATATATTAATTATAATATTTTGGCTGGATTTAGATTGGTGAAAAGAATAAAGTTTGTAAATTTTTTTTATTTTTAATAGGGTCTATACTTCAGTCACCTTGATGGTAATTGTGAAGAGGTTATTAATATCTCGAGCAAAAAATAACTAAAAAATGGAGACCCTTTACGAGTAAAATACAAAAGTTTTTTACCTCTTTTTAATAGCTCTCAATAAGGTTTTGTATTCATTCATTTTAAAAATCGTGTACAAAATATTACCCTTACCTAAGTTAACGATGGAAATTCTTCAAAAATAATAAACTGTTTTTTTCAATTCCTTACAATTAAGATCTGAAACCGATTTTAAGGAAATATGATTTATTTTTCCTTCATATTGACAGCGGTCGATGAACTTTGATGTAAATAATATTAAAACATAAAATAAATCATTGGAATCTTTGAAAGGTCAAGCCGTTTTAAGTGCATAATTTTTCGATCATTTAAAAGCAAACAAAAGAGCCGTTTTTCCATACGAACGTAGTCCCCTGTTACCTCCCTGGGTTGTGCCACTAGAGCAATATATGTTTACTATTAATCTATGGGAACTTTAGCCATGTTCCTAGTTTTCCTGTTATCTTAATTATTAAAAAAGATATGAATCTTTCAAAACGTAAGAAATAGCACAGATTTTACGTTATATTCAGTCTTCCATAAAACTAATTTTGAACATTATATAAAAAAGCAAAACGTAGGAACATAGCCTATATTTTTCTCAACTAAATTATGAAAAACTAGCGGTTCGCCCCGGCTTCGCCCGTGGTACATATTTACGTTTTCTCTACGTAAAAACCATCCTCGTACTTCAAGGAATATATTAAAAAAAGAATTATCGAAATCGGTTCAGCCGTTCTCGAGTTATGCGCTTACCAACACATTTTGCGATTCATTTTTATATATAAGATATAAATAAATTGGTCGAGTATTGGAGGAGGAAACAGGAGACTACGGAACGTCGAATTTGCGTAATTTTCCTAGGTATTTTTGGCTCGAGCTGCAGTTGTACCTGTCGCGCTCTACGGGCGAGGCTTGAGGCATAGCGCGACAGCAATAGATATAATAGAAAAACCTAATTTTGAATTCTCTCGCTCGTTTTGTTGGCTCTTAAATATATCTTTAATTTCAAAGTCTCAAGTAATACAGAGGAAAGAATTTGATTTTTTTCACGTTTTTTTAAGGTTTTTTTTTAACATTTGAAAGAAAGCTACATTACATTATTGGTGAATATAAACATGTGGGCTATATTTTATTTATGATTTCTGTGTGTGTACCCGGGGGAAACGGGTCGAGTGGTTATTATCATAATATCCGCATATTATAATCACAGGTAATTTACAAGCAAATATTTTAAACGCAGTTTTATGAGAACGTGGGAGGTATTTTATATTATACAAAAAATACTGATAAACAACCCCATACCACTCGTCCTTTTTTCTATTTAAATAATACTTATAATATTATTATTCTTCGTGTTATACAAAATATACATGGAAAAAATATTATGTTTGTCTACTAAAGTCAGTGTTTTGAGTGTGTTGGTAGAAAAAAAATTATTAACTTTGAAACCGCTTTGGAACCATCGAGATATATGTACGTAGTACATACTATCTCGATGTTTGGAACAGTCTTTCACTGAATAGCACGGCTATTAATATTGCTTTTTACGATTAAGAGCATGCAGATTAATGCAGGGAACGTACTAGTCTTAACAATAACCTTTAGTGCATAACATTAATGAAATTAAAGTTAATTAGTTAGTCATCTGAAAAATAGTTAGACAAAGTCAGGGCAAGCGGCTAGAGCAATGTAATATACGGGAGATAAATTATTATATGGTTGAATTGTTTGGGTGATGACAGATCATAAATAGACATATAATGCATTGATAGAACAATCTTGATACTGGGTTCAACGTCCGACTTAATTGTTTATTTAGATAATTTAAATGAATTATTTACCCTGTCTTCAATAAAAAAAGAAAATGTTTATAATTAATAGTGATTGTTTATTATTATTTTTAATTTAAGTAAGAACTATTTAAGATTGATGGAAGAATCGGAAAATGTAGATTATTATCAACAATTTAGGTAATATTGTTTCTTTTTTTAGGTGCTTTTTCATAGTAGGTACCTTATATTAATAGCGAAATGTAAGGCATGCTTCTCTTTTTTTAACAGGAAGTTAAACCAGATTGTCTTGTTTTTGTTTTGTTCACTTCCATAAACACGATAGTGCCAATATAATAAAGAAAACGCAATAAACAACAAAATTAATTGTTTTTTAAATATTCACAGTCCACATCCGCGTTTTAAATAAGCTTGAATAATATATATTGTTATCATATTTTTTTACCGATCACACACCGCAAATTTTTGACACAAAATAATTTGGAAGGATATTTGAATATGAAATTAGAATTGTAAATGTATGAAATGTATAGGAAAATGTTTCTATTTTTATTTTAATGACTAAT
Organism: Colias eurytheme; assembly: GCA_907164685.1. Classification (NCBI taxonomy): domain Eukaryota; kingdom Metazoa; phylum Arthropoda; class Insecta; order Lepidoptera; family Pieridae; genus Colias; species Colias eurytheme. Next base: position 26,711 of record CAJQZN010027961.1, on the reverse strand, counting down.
TGCACCAGAGGCTGATCAAGTCAGTAATAGCCGAATGAACACATTTGACGTAAACGTAAATTTTCATAAGTGAAGTCCCGTGTCCCCTAGTGGGGTAAGGGGCAAATGTATTATTCATACAATATCTGTTTCACGGATCGATTTTCTAAAGGGAACAGTAGGTGATCATTCTTCTGTGTCCTGCCAGACCGAAATATTTTTTTTCGTCTCCACCGGGAATCGCGCCCAGGACCCTTCGGTTCTACGCTCACGCGTCAACCACTGTACCAAGGAGGCGGTCTTAATTTTTATACATCAGTGTAACTGATAGATAGATGTTAGATACCCAGATGTTAGTAACTACATACAAAATTGTATAACTAAAGATTGAGTTAAAATAGCTTGACAGACAGTTATGTTATCACAATAAACACAAAGAGGAGGTAATTTAAGTATTTAAATACTTAAAGTACCTCATAACATGGGAAAAAAGCTCTAATAATACAACAAACAAATTAAGAGTCATCAAGTATTACAGGGCAAAGACATCAACGTTAAGCAAAAAAAAAAATCATTAAAACGTTTCAATTTTATTTTAATTTTATAAATAATTGTTGTTATTATTACACTAGTTTCGGGAAATAATTTTGTTTCCTGGTTTAATGTATTAATTGATACAGCAACCTTCGTTGAAATTATAACTGGATAGTGAACGAAAAAAAAATATATTTTTAATTTACTGAAATTATTGAAACGGAAATATTTACCAATACCAATAAAATTTGATTTATAATGCTTATAATGCTTAAGTCTACAAAGTTCAGAAAACTACGCAAACTATTCTCAGACCTACCGAACTTTATTAAAGTGAAACTTTTATTACATCGTCTCAAACTTTTTGGTCTGTGTAGCGCATGTCGCGTGTATCGCGGCTGCCGACCGACACGCGACATGCGCTACACAAAGCAGTGTTCGGAACCGTTCGAACAGTTTCACTTTTAACGTGGTTTCATAAAACCACACAACATTTTTTATTAATTATAATATATACAACAAAAGTGTTATACAGATAACATATAATATCCAAGTTGAAGTTTTTGTTTAATCCACACAATAAATACGTGTTTACTGTTTACATGAAAAGTTGTTTTACATGACTAGGTACCTGGTATTATAGCCTATTTATAAATAGAACATGTTATTTTTACTTTGTTTAGTAAATTAAACGTGTAAGTGAATTAGGTTTGCCCGATCAGCTGATTTTCAAGGCTGAATTAAAAAAAAACACGCTTTAAACAAGTCCAGATAAATAAATAAACAAATGGCTACACAGGACTTTTGGCTGAGGGCAAGGCCTAACCCGAATATTTGTGTAATTTTTTATATGAAGATTTTTGAGAACTAAAACTATGTTATGGTCTTATTACATATTTTAATTTCTTCATACCTACAGGGTATCCCAGGTAAAAACTATCAAGCGGTGGTCCAGATAAAGATGGCCGCTTGGGCTACCTCAGTCGCCCCAATTATCTATAGCGATTTTTTGTAATTTATTAGTTATGATCGTTTTGTGATTAGTCTTTTGAGTTTACGCAGGTGGGTTCAAATTCAAATTCAAATTCAAATTATATTTATTTGCAAGAATGTAGTTACAAATTATAGATGTTTTTAATTACAATATTATGTGGCTAATACATTCTACCCATTGATTGGGTGTGCAAATATTGAAAAAGAAAGTTGATTAGTCTAATTATTTAAATGTACACACAATTCAATTTTCACAATTACGCGAACGCACTACGATTAACACGATTATATCACACACTTATCACACACAATTCAGTTTACACTACTTAAAAGTCATAAATTCTTCAATGTCATAAAATTGTTTCACCATCAACCAGTTCGTCAGTTTATTTTTGAAAAGGTTTACTGGTAGTTCCTTGAAATTGTCCGGTATTTTATTATATATTTTAATAGCCATAAATATTACACTGTTTTTAGCTTTGTTAATTCTACACGTTGGGAAATGTAATTTGTTTTGGTATCTTGTCAACATATGCGAATTTACATCTCCTTTCTTCTTAAAGTATTCCGGGTGATATTTTACAAATAAACATACTTCTCTTATGTACATGCAAGTTAAAGTAAGGATCCGTAATTTACTAAACAGAGGTCTACAACTGTCTCTTTGGTTCAAACCGCACAGAGCTCTGATACATTTTTTTTGTGAGACAAATACCTTCCGCACATCACAAGATTGTCCCCAAAGAATGATTCCATACGAAAGTACAGAGGAAACGTAGGCATGATAAGCATTTATTGCTGCATTCATAGAAACAGTATCTCTTAAACGCCGTAATACGTAAACGAAACGATTAATTCTGTCACAAACGTAATCAATATGTTTGTTCCATTTTAGACTTTCATCCAACAAAACACCCAAGAATTTATGATGATCTACTTGTTCTATTACTTGGTTATCACACTTTATATTTAGGTTTATTTTGGAGCAATTTTTTGTATAAAATTGAATTATTTTTGTTTTTAATAAGTTAATTTTAAGATTGTTGTCTTCTAACCATTTTACAATATTTTTAACTGCTTCATTTATATCTCTCTCGTACGTTTCCTTTTCAGTACATTTAACAATTAGGGTAGTGTCGTCTGCGAATAAAACTGATTTGTGTTTCACTGATTTCGGTAGGTCATTAATATACAAGAGAAATAAAAACGGGCCGAGCACACTTCCTTGTGGTACACCTGATCTATTAGTTTTTTTTACTGATCTATATACGTTTCTTGATTGATTTACTATTTTTTGTATTTCCACAAACTGATCTCTATCCTTTAAATAACTAGCAATCCATTCTTTGGCAATTCCTCTTATACCACATTTATCTAACTTAAGCAAGAGTAATTCATGGTCTACAAAATCAAATGCCTTGCTCATATCTAGAAATATAGCGCTTACGGGTTTTTTTTCGATGAAGGCTTGAATTATTTCTTTCACCATATCAAAGCATGCTAATGAAGTGGAACTATTTTTCCTAAATCCAAACTGTTCTTTACATAAGATCTTGTTTCTATCAATATAATTTCTAATTCTTTCTAAGATTACTTTTTCAAATATTTTAGATATCACTGGTATTAACGCTATAGGTCTGTAATTCTTAATATCTTTCGGATCGTCTTTTTTAAATAATGGTTTTATCACTGATGTTTTCAGCGCGTGTGGAAAAGTTCCCTGTTCCATCGATAAATTTACAAGAAAAGACAACGGTTCGCAAATATGGTCACTGCATGATTTTAATATTTTTGTACTTATTCCATCTGTTCCTACTGAATTAGTGTTATTAAGTGATTTTATTATTTTACAAATTTCGTTACTGTTTGTAGGTGTTAAGAAAATAGTATTGCAACTTTCTGTAGTCAAAGTCTTTTTTATGGCATTTACATCCAAATTAAATTTTGTTTGATTTGTGATGTCAATAAAAAAATTATTAAACTGTTCGCAAATTTCATTCATTGAGTCGTATATTTTATTATTAACTACAATCTCTTCAATTTCTGTAATATTGGTTTCGTCATTAATATTATTAGATATCATTTGCCATAATGCTTTGTTTTTATTTTTTGCCAATTTAATAAATTTTTCACTTTGAATTTGTTTTGATTTAAGAATGCACCTTTTTAGTATATTTTTATATTTCACATAATGATTCCAACTATGAGTATACATTTTTTTTGTATATATATTTTTAAGATAAAGTTGTCGCTTTCGTATACAACATTTCTTCAATCCTTTTGTTATCCAGTTAAGATTAGATTTTCCTGTACTTCTCTTTATCTTAATAATAGGAAAACAAAGATCATAAAACAGTTTGAATAACTCATAAAAAGCATTGAAGCATTCATTTAAGTTATTAAATTCATGTATTTCAGAGAAGCTTAACGATGACATACATTCACAAAATTTACGAATATTCTCATTACAGTAGTCTCTTTTTGTTTCAAACCAGGATACATTTGTTTTGCGCTTTATCATACTAACTTTTAATATCTGTGCCGTTTCATGGTCTGACAAACCGAGGTGTAGTACTTCTGTGTTCACATTTCTTTTTATATTTGTTGCTATTTGGTCTATGCATGCATTTTTCCTAGTAGGTGTTTTTATTAAGCATTCAATATTAAAGTTCTGTAGTAAAGTAATGAGTTCATCTGAAAACTTAGTCTTTTTAAGAATATCAATATTCCAATCTCCACATAATATTATTTTTTTATTTTTAAGTCCAATCCTTTGTAATATATCCTGAAGGTTTCTTATAAAAATATTTATGTTTTGACTAGGGATTCTATATATACAAATTATCACTGTATTTAAGTGTTTTAATTCTATACCACAACATTCAAAAAATAAATTGCAACCATAATCCCTTATAAAGTCTAGATTGGTGCATGGAATGTCGTGCTTAACCAAAATACATGTTCCACCTCTTCTTTGTTTACGAGAAAATGATGATATTAACTTATATCCTGGTAATTTAAGTAACTGTTCATTTCCCTTTTTAATAAACGTTTCACATAAACATATGATGTCAATGTTGTGTGATTTATCTAGTTGTGATATTGCCAAATACAGTTCTTCTGACTTATTAATAGCTCCAGCTATATTTTGATGTAAAATTGTCAAAAATTGTGTTTTAGATACGAAAAAATTTTGAATTTGATGGAGTATTTTTATTTTTCAATGTTAAATTACTATTTGGTATGTCCTCATTTAACTGGTTCGGTTTTAGAGTATGTAAAACATTTTTTGACCTCTTAAAATAATAGGGAATAGTGCCTTTTTTTACTGGATAGGAATTGTTTTGATTATTTTGGAATATATTGCATTTTTTTGAAGAAGCAAGCCTTTTTTTAATATTTTTGGGATTTAAAAATGTATTTGCATATTCTAAGCTGTCAATTTCTATATTTAATCTATTTGTTAAATTTTCAATATAATTAAGTCTGGAATTATAAAATGTATAATCTTCATCAATATCAATATATGTACAATTTGTATGTCCTCTTAAAAAAAGTTTCATTTTTGTATTAAGAAATTTCTCATTCAAGTAACGGTTATATTTTACATTTAATATAAATATTTTATTATTTTTTAATTTTCCCAATAATTCTAGTAAATTTGATATTAGAGTATATGGATTTTTGTCATTGGAACCTAAGCCCAATATTAATATGTCTTCATTATTTATAGATTGTATCAAACTTTCACAGCTGTTTAATATTTCACTTGAAGAAGCATGCGGTTTTGTCAAGCCAAATATTTCATAACAGTTGTTCCACTTATTTTTCCGTTTTTCCAGCATACTTATAGACAAATTTCTAACGCGTTCATCACCCATAATTATAATTTTACGTTTTATTGTGCTGACATCTGTTATGGTTTGTTGACAATTGGTAATTTTATTTTTGTCGGTACCGTCACATTCTTTATTTAATATTAGTGGCTTAGTTATGTTATAGTTTAAAGTATTTTTATCCAAACCCATATCAGTAGGAACACTATGAGAATTGTGTTTTTGTTGTAAGTTAGTTAATGTTTTCTGTTTGATTTTAGGATAAGTGTTGTGAATAAATATATTTTCATTGTAGTATTTTAAAGGTGAGTGCCGTGGTGTTTTAAAACTTATATTCATTATAGTCTGTTTTATAGGCGTTTTATTCGAGATACCTGTTAATGTTTTATCCGATTTAGTATTTAAAATTAGACTTATCAAATTCTGTACTTTTTTCTCACTTTTGTGTAATGTTTGTCTAAGATTATAACATTGTTTTGTTAGGTTATAGATAGATTCTTGTGCGGATATTAATTCGGTTTGTAATTTGCTTATTTCTTGATTCTCATTGAACACTATTGAAGTATTTGGAGTGGATATAATATGTTGACTTGTCTTTGTAGATAAATCCGTGTAACTTGAACTGGATAAACTTAAAAAAGAATCATTTAATATTTCTTGTAGATTTGATTCAGACCTTTGTTTAGGGAGTGTTTTCTTTCTGATAGTTATATTATCCATTTTATAAGTTCAAATAAAGCTGTACAATGTATATTCAAACCGTTAATGTGTGACTAAATATTTTAATTGTTGGTCAGCTGTTCTTTGTTTAATGACACTTAATGTCAATTTTATACGTTAATATCTGTAATAATTGTGTTTTATTTACGTTTTATTTTACTTACGTTTTGTTTCCGATACTTTACTTACTACTTTTAGGTTTAAATATAGTTACTGTCTCCCAACTTTCTTTGTTCCAAATTTGACGTAACGGTCGTTGGTGATGGTTTTTTGGATTCCGTATTTCCACGTAAATCGCAGGTTGTTGACGAAGATAACATTAATCGCACTTATTTACTGATTACTTGTTAATTTGAACACACTTTTTTATTAACTTTTGTACTTTTAATAATTTTAAATTGTAAAAAACTCGAGAGCTGATGTTGCGTATGGCACTAGCGCCACCTATCTTTTCTGGTTTCTTGTTATTTAAATTCACGCTCCACCCATACTTGCCTTTCCTCTTATTTACATTTCTCTAGAACATTTTTTAGTCGATCCCTCATTAATCATTCCATCATTATATCTCATACGTAGAAACCCGTTTTAAATTATAACGAGACACCATAAAACAAACTTGATCATGCTATTATTTAATTTATACAAATTACTTACATGAAATTTTGAGAATGACGTCGTGGTTAACGAGATTATTTATTTTACTTAGGTACGATTCCAGGAAGCGAAAATTATACTCGATGCGTATTTAACTATTTACTTGGAATATATTTTTTATATCAATAACTTACTAGTAATCTTCTTTTAAAAGTGAATCAATAATATTATTATTCCAATATGAAATATCATTTTATTTATGCATAATCTTCTTTTATAAATATGTAATAAGTGAATTAATATTATTTTAATATATTTTTTTTATGTAAATTATATAGGAATCACTGGAATCACTAGTTCTCTTCGTGTTTATATCATGTTCTTTAAAATGGTAATTTTAATGAAACTTTCTTAGAAACAAGAATAAGATTTCAATAAAATTTATAAAATAAAACAGATAGCTAATCAAAAATTAATAACCCTAAACGGAATTTGGGTAAAATTATTGGTGCGCTAGCAAATTTATACAGCGGCATACAACTTATCTAACGGGACGTCGAAATGCTGTTATGTGCGTGTTTAACATTTTATGTATTGCTTAGTATTTATAAACAACTAGCTTCCGCCCGCGACTTCACCCGCGTGGTGTTTTTATAAAATGTAGCCTATGTTCTTTCTCAGGGTCTAAAGATTGTCTGTGCGAAATTTCATCAAAATCGGTTGAGAGGTATAAGCGGGTAAAGCGTAACAACAGACAGACAGAGCTGATACTTTCGCATTTATAATATTAAGTAGGGATATAGAAAATTATTTGTGTCAAGTAATTCTAAAATTCAATTTAATTGGGAAAAAGGATTAACATCTGTTACATAATACACAAATTTTACATAATAAATAAATTTAAGGATTTAATAAATAGGATAAATATTATAATATTTAAATATCCAGTATTTTTAGGAAACAGCTGTGAATACCTACATAACTTTATAACATCTGTTTAACATATTACATACTTAAAAATCTACTTATAGAGCTATTTAAAATCAATAGATGTAATCAAAATCCGGAAGATTTCATGTATGTTATGTAATAATAATTATTGTAACAAGGTGTTTTGATGAATTCAGTTCAATATATTAATTATAATACAATTTAAAACGCCTGTGAAGTTTTCAATGCAAATATAGCCTACGAAATATTTTCCAATCTATTTTTTATTTACACGTATTTAATGTGTACAATCAAAACAGCTTATCGCACACATAGTAAATTATTACTCAGTATTTTCATTCCCTGAAAATGGAATCGCTGTCTTTTCTACTAAAACCCCACTGATAAGACGTAAAAGGTGTTGAAATCTAAATAATATAATATTTAATGAAAAAAAATATTCTGAAACATTTTAGCAAAAAAAAATCATTCAATACGTAGGTACTTACATACGTTGATTATTATGGTTTTTTTTTACACGGTTACAAACAATTTTTTACTTGCTAGTAGCATAATCACTAAATAATGAGTACCTAAGTGTTTTATTTTTAAATTTTTGACCAAAATAATTTTAAGTCTACGAAGCTGAAGTACAGGAAAGTATGAAATAAACAAACAATCTTAAATAAAACATTTAATATTTTTAAAACAATACGAACAATACGGAACGAATACATAGGCTTGGTTGCACCATATTTTAGTTATAGTTAAGATTAATATCAAATTTAACAATCACTGCAGTAACATAGTCACTATTACAGCGTCTGTATAATGTGTTGTACTTGTACCAGCGATTTTTAAACAAAGTTAAAGTTTTCAAAGTCGTAAGTCAATTGACATCTTGTTTCGTATTTGACGCTTCAACACATTATTTATTGTAACTTTCACCATAGCTTTAGGGTGCTTTTCCACCAATAACGAGCGAGGATATTTTGTCGCGAGGAATGTGTTTGTAAATCTATACTAATATTATAAAGAGGAAAGGTTTGTATGTATGTATGTATGGTTTTCACGCATAAACTACTGGACCGATTTTGATGAAATTTGGCACAGATAATCTTTAGACCCTGAGGAAGAACATAGGCTACCTTTTATTGCGAAATATGTACCGCGGGCGAAGCCGGGGCGGACCGCTAGTAACCAATAAGTATATCGCTTCAAACGGTAAATGCTTCAAACTCCAAACGAAATGAAGCGAAATGATTGTTCTTTACAAACATATTCCTCGTGTGGGTGGAAAAGCGCCCTTAGCCACTGAAACATGAGCGGTCGTAGTAAGTGTAAAATTATATAAAACTAGAGGTCCGCGCCGGCTTCGCCCGTGGTACATATTTCGCAATAAAAGGTAGCCTATGTCCTTTCTCGGGTATCAAAATATCTCCATACCAAATTTCATGCAAATTGGTTCAGTAGTTAAGGCGTGATTGAGTAACAGACAGACAGAGTTACTTTCGCATTTATAATATTAGTATGCAGGATTATGAAGTCATGTATAAAATTGTCAAATGGAAATGAGCGAACCAAAAAATCAAAGCAAATAGTGAGACTATACTTGAAAAATATACATTTACCTATAATAACAAAAGTTTATAGACAAATTAAATGGAGACATCCATTTTCATGCTAAAATATACACTAGCAAATACGTGTTAAACGGGTTAAAATTACGAAAAAATGATAAGGTGCATATTTTTTATATTTGGAAAACATTCTTTTTACTTACCTACTTAATCCATGCTAAAAAAACTTAAATTAATACAACAGCATCATAATAGACGATAACATTTTTAGTTAAAAATGCAGTTTATAATATATTTTGTAAGAGCATAGGTATTTACCGACGTGGCTGAATGCAAGCTACGTCTTTGGCAATTAAATATTAAAGTATCGACAGTTCCCATCATACGAGCAATCACATAGGAATCAAGATTCGCCGTGCCGAGTATAAAGTAACATGCTGCAAGCCTTAGGATAAGTTTGAGAAAAGTAAGTTACTATATCCACCCCTAATGTCTTTAATATCACCACTTTTTAGTCCACACTTAATGTTCTGAATGAGCCAGGCATGCCCAAATACTGTTCGTAGAACTTTTCTGTCTGTCGCTTCGATTCGTCGGTTTTAGCAGCACTCATTTCTTGAAGATACTCCATAAAATCTTTGCTGCATAACTCGTCTAGTAGTTCATCTGAAACAATATGAAAATAAAGTTATATCTCTAAAAATAAATTTTGAAATGGACTATCTATGTACTATGTATAAGTATTATGTTTTAAGACTGATTAATTGTGTAATGTGTATTTTGCTCATTAAAAAACACTTCCGAAGGAAGTCTAGTTGAAAGAATAACATTAATTTGAGTCTGAATACTAAAAAAAGGTCCGACGCAAATGGAAAGATATAAGGAGGTAAGTAAATACTTCAAAGGGACATTATCAAAATCGATGGCTAAAAACTAAGGCTAAAAATTAATAATATTGCTACTTATTCCAATTTGTCTCGAGTTCAAAATTAACCGCTCACAATACTCACTATGTATTTTTTCCATTGATTTTTCTTTACCACCATATTCTGTCGGTAATATGTCCAGGGGTATATGTTTTGTTAAAGAAGCTATATCTTTATGTACGTGGATACGGTTTACCAGCTTCTCATTCAACACTTGCTTCACAACCAGGTTTATGAAGGTTTCAATTGTTTTAGATGGTGTCAGGAAATGTAGGCCTCTGATGCGGAAACTATAACCCTCCTAAAAAAAAGACATGCAATAAATATGTTTAGCGTGTGTAATTTTTTTTTAAAGTATTATAATTACATTTTAGTCCGAAAATGCGTATGTGTATAGATTCATAGTTGCTATTTAACTCTATCTCTATCAAACTCTATAAAATAAATATAATTTACTAGCTGTGCCCCGCGGTTTCACCCGCGTGGCTCCGCTCCTGTTGGTCATAGCGTGCTGATATATAGCCTATAGCCTTCCTCGATAAATGGGCTATCTAACACCGAAATAATTTTTCAAATCGGACCAATAGTTCCTGAGATTAGCGCGATCAAACAAACAAACAAACAAACTTTTCAGCTTTATAATATTAGTATAGATTTGACTGTAATTCGGTATGCTGATAGGTTATGGCTTATCATTTCAGTAGCATGTAAAAGACAAAAAATCAATTTTTTTCTTTTTCAAAAAATTCGCACAAAAGGAAACCTTATTCTGTATATATTAATGAGTATATGTAGAATCAACAATAATCTACTATATAAAAATAAGTCGGGTTTTCCTTCCTGACGAACTCCAGAACGCACGATTTCCACGGTTTTGTATTCGTTGGAAAGGTCTCGGGCTCCGTAAGGTTTATAGCAAAGAAAAGGTGTCTCTGGTGGCGAAACAGAGTTCGCCTGGTTTGCTAGTTCCGTATAAATAAAATACTCACAACAACAATAGTCAGCGCCTGTCGTAATTCCATTATACTAATATTCTTCAGCAGTTCCAATATATTTGCCTCTTGATAGTCGAACAACACCAGAACACCATTGCAATAATCATATCGTTGTAGATACTCGCATAACTGAAATTTAATTATTAAATTACTAGCGGTCCAGCCCGGCTTCGCCCGTGGTACATATTTCGCAATAAAAGGTAGCCTATGTTCTTTCTCAGGGTCTAAAGATTATCTGTGCCAAATTTCATCAAAATCGGTCCAGTAGTTTATGCGTGAAAACCATACATACAAACAAACCTTTCCTCTTTATAATATTAGCTATAGAGAATCACCATTGAACACAGAAGTAAATTTCTAAAAAGCATTTGAATGTTTTAAACAAAAAATTAAAATTAAATTATAAATATAAAAACTAAATATCAAACCATTGAATACATTTTGATACGATATTTTCAAGATTATTTTTATTAGTATCTTCCCTATTTCTGATTCATGGAGACGCTGCACAAACGTATAATATATCGATCACTCACTCGAATTTTCTATTATTTATAAACATTTATAGTTATACATATTATAGCTACTAATATAGTTTTAAGGTCGGTACTGAATGTATAATCTGAAGTAACATAAATAAAAGACGTAGGTAGTCAAAATCTGCGCAATATCTAGTAGATAGTATACTGATTATGTACTATAGTATATATAAAGTAAATAATTCAATATTGATTTCGCAACTAATTGGATTATCGTACATAAACATAGACATAACTATATCGCCTTACTAACCTTATCAATGTCTATACAATGTGCTATTAAAAGGACATCATTTGAATATTATTTAATTGGCAGATCACGCTCATAACGACAATAATATTGCACGCCTCATAAGCGAAGCGTTGAGGTGGGTACTACTGTCACTTCGCGCAAAACATCTGATTTTTCAAACTTAAAATGTCTTTATGTATCATACATTGCACTTGTAAGATAATACATACACACACATATTAAGAAAAAACACTATTTTTAATGTTCATGATATTTTTGATGTCATTTTTGTTATTTAAACTAGTTAAAAAACAGTTTAAAAAAGTTCTGTCTTGGACGTCCGTGTGTCTGTATGTGCGGATCCTTTTTCTTGTTAACACGATAGCGACCGAAATACTTTACTAATCGAGTCTTTTTTTTTCTCTTACGCTTGAGTATGCTCAGGAATAGAACCCTTTCATTTTTCAGGGTCTGATTCGATGTGGTTTAATTGTTATTAAATAAACAAAAATAATAATTAATATATATTTATTAAAAAAAAAATTATGAGGCGTGCACTTTTGGATTTTCCAAATTATTTTTTATTTTTTATGAATAATAGATAATCGTGGATCGGAATTTCACATTACGACATAAAATAATGTATCCTGCATTAAATCTACTGAATTGATTCTGCATTCGGATTCTCAATATTAAAATATACCTATCCTCTCTATATTAAGGCATTTATAAAACCACATCTTAAGCCCATCCTGTTACAAATGACCCGAAACACTAACACAAAATTTCGGGTCATTTGTAACAGGATGGCGGTTCTACAGGGGTCTTAGTACGCGGCGTGAGACGTGTTCCGCTCACGCCGCTCCATGAGGGTAGAGCTGCAGGCTCTTAGCCTGTTTGGGCCCGGCGACGGGCTGCCGCTGATGGGGTCACGGATGAATTCTACACATACCCGTGGCCCTGTCGCTGATGCGGCATGACGGAACACAGTGGGGTTTTGGTCGGTAGGAATCCGACATAACCCACGGCCTCTTCCCCGGAGGCCGTGGGTATCTATGCAAGATTTCCCCACTAAAAAAAAAAAAAAAAAGGGGTCTTAGTACGCAATGACAAAAAGACAAATGATGGTCAGAACGCTGATACCGGATACCTTAAGATACTATAATATTTTTTATTAGAGAATCTTAAAATAAAATATAATAGTATCTTCATCGTGTGTGATGCGCTTTAATGGTTTATTATGAAAAATTGCATAAGGGGTTATCTGATCTCTCCCCACCAATATTCAGAGAAATCAGTTCATACTGAACAATGTAAATAGTCTAAATAACACCACTTTGTTTTATATAACTCTAAATGTACATAGATATATCCTTTAAGAATAATTACCATAATCGTGAATTTGTAATAATTACTGAAACTGCTTTCGAAACGTTTTCCTATGTTCCTTAGCACGTACACGCGGTAGTGATCCTTCGTGAGTTTTGGAAGGAAACCATCAATACTGAAACAAGATTAAATATTACTGTTAGAAATTTAAATTTAGAAGACCTAGACTTTTTTTAATTATTATAATTAAAAAAAGTTACAGTTACTACTACAGTTACTATCTGGCGCGGTGGCCCCAAAGTGGGTCTTGGCCTCTGACAACAAGAGACGCCACTTATCCCGGCACGGAGCGATGTTTTCCCCATCACTTCTGTGCAGTGCCACTAGATAGTTGGTTACTTGGTCTGCCCAGCGATGCTTAGGGCGGCCAACTGGCCAGCGGCCTGAAGGACGTCCCAAGTAAGCCCGCTTAGCAGCACGATCATCTTCCATTCGCATTACGTGGCCTGTGCGCTTTCACCTCTCCTAAGATGTTCCGTTCATCGAAAATTGATTAAGAAACTGTACTGTACTGTTTAATAACACTGTGTAATTGTTTTTTTTTTTTATTAAAATTTATTAAGAGTGACTGGAATGTTGAATTGTTTCCTACAAGTTCTTATAGTGAATGTTTATATAATTAGCTGAGTTTTTTTTTTATAAGGCATACTGGATTTCCGCTTGCGATTAGGCGTGAGATTTGTTTTTGCTCTCAAGGAAAATACTGATAAAAAATATTATTACATACGACTAAATAGAAAAAAAATCATAATTTTGGGTATCAGTTTCCATTTAACAAATTTTGAATATATATTTTTTTTCAATTAGTAACTTACGTTATTGATGTAATTTATACAGGCAAGTTTTAAACTAAAAGAACTAAAGACTACCTATATTAGAATATTTTTGTTGTGATGACATCGATAATGATACAACCTCGGGAGTACAAACCAAAAGTAATTTGAAAATCAGTATTGACTCTAGAGTTGCACGAGTCTCCGTTAAAATAGGACCATAATCCGAAACACATCGACCCGACTGTCATGAAATTTTTATCCGAAAATAAGTTAACAACAATTTTCCATAATTGTGTAGGTAGGAGATTTTAATAAATTCTGTTTTGGGGGTCCAAGGTCATAAAATAAACAATTTTATAAATTTGCCTGAGTATATAACATTATATACTTATTCTGATATAATATCATTAGCGTTTTATCTATTAATAATGAAATAGACGTTAACTATGAAGCGTGTTAACTATAAAAAATGTTATGTTTTAACTAGGTATCTTTATCTATTACTTCTTATCAACAAGTTTTAAAAGCACAAGATATTATGGTCTAAGTTATAACATTCTGAGATTTATTAATTGACAATTTTTAAAACCGCATACGTTTATTCTTTAGTTTCGTTAACAATAATATCATTGTGTTCTGATTATATGAAAAAATATGTAATATAAAAACATATTATTTTAATTCATTAATTATTACGTCGCGTCGTAACTTCCAGTATTAATTCTTTAAAATAAAAATTTTTATAGCTACCAGACAATTTTCCTCATAATATGCGAAAATGTAATGTTTATTTTTTACAATAATACAGTGTAATTTATTTGTAAAAAATAAAAAAATAAAAATAAAAATTTCATTTTATTTGCCTTCACAACTTAAAACTATTACAATGGAACTAAATATGTAAACGTGTAGCATTTTCGTTGTGAAGGACTAGTGTCTGAAATAGGTCTTAGAAAGACCTGTAGTACAGATCACTAGCCCCCCTCGTGGATAGCACTACTAAAATACATTTAAAGTTTCAATAACTAAATATCAATCGACAATAAGGAGAGGAAAACAAAAACATAGACTGAACTTAAATCTACTTCTGCTTAAATAGTAACTTAAAATTATATACGTGACCAGTGTGTTAATGAGTGTTTGTCTGCATGTATGTGTGCGCGTGTATATGTATGTTTGTATGTGTGAGTGTGTGTGAATGTGTGTGTTTGTGTGTGCGTCTACTTGTGTGCGTGTGTGTGTGCGTGTGTGTGTGTGTGTGTGCGTGCGTTTTTGTGTTTGTGAGTGTGTGTGTCATACACAATAAGATGTTAATACAGTGAATTATATTTTTATTTTTTTATATTTAAAAGATTTTCAGTTTGTTGGTAATCTAGGGTTTTCAAATAATTAGTTACGGCTGATTTACAATTATATTTATTTTGAGGATATATGTTTAACGCTTTATTTATTAGGTTATAAAGAAAAGGTCCCAAAAAGCAGAAAAAATTGTGTGAGTGAAAACTTTTGAATTGTAAGGTCGGGCATATTTTATCTTTACGACGCTGGCTAGAATGTAGGTTTTTGTCAAAGACTAGTTGAGAATGCTGTTTTATGATTGTCTGTAGTATAAATGATTGCCTAACCGTCAGTAAGTCCCACTTTTTGTAAAGCTCGGTGGTAGGGAAACGGTAAGGGAGGCCAGCACCAACTTTGAGGATCGAGCGCTGGGCACGCTCAACTTCTATCAGGTAACTCTTAGCACTACCGCCCCAAGATGTGATACAATAATTTATTAAAGAGCTACAAAGGGCAAAGTAAACCATTTTAATGACTTGGTGATCTCCTATATGTCTTAAGCCCTTAAAAATGTAAATTAATTTACGCAGTCTTGTTACAAGTACATTTATGTGTGGTTTGAAAGATAGGAGCTGATCAATAGTTATGCCCAGATATTTAATAGTTTCAGTCCTCTCGAGTATTGGACATTGGCAATTCGGAAGAATGGAAGAACAAGAGTGAGCTGCAATAGCAAAAGATGTAGATGGAAGCATTTTATTTCTATGTGCAAAGACCATATATTTTGTTTTCGTAACGTTTAACGTTAGAATGTTGCGTTGTAGCCAGTTACAGACACTATTAAATCCCTGTTGAGCGTAATTGAATACCTCCTCCCATGAATTGCCAACAAAGAAAAGGGCAGTGTCATCGGCAAAAGTGATGACTTTACCATTGGAAATATTGAGGTTGCACAAGCCATTGATATAAATTAAGAAAAGCGTTGGCCCGAGTATACTTCCTTGAGGAATTCCATATTTAACTGATAGTTCATCACTAGTTGCATCACTATTTAGCCTGACACGTTGTCTTCTATCAGTCAAATAGTCACTGATTAGTTTTAATGGGATATCACGTACACCGATACTTTCTAGTTTATCTAATAGGTGAGGGATAGAGATTGTGTCGAATGCTTTTGCCAAATCAAGAAAGATCGTTAAACAATTTTTATGTTTATCTAAATTATTGATGATAGAGTTGACTAGCTCATGGACAGCATCACTAGTGGATTTGCCGCGTCTAAACCCATATTGATTTAAAGAAAGCTTACTGTTTGACTCTAAGAAACCAATTAATCTTTTATTTACTAGGCGTTCTAAAATTTTGGATAATGTGGGCAATATTGATATAGGCCTGTAATTATTCACACAGTCTCTATCACCTCCCTTATGTATTGGATTTATCAAAGCTATTTTAAAAGCGTTAGGGAATATACCTGATACCAAGCTCAAGTTGCAGATATGTAATATTGGTGGAATCAACAAGTTAGCATACCTCTTAACAATTTTTCCAGAAATAAAGTCAACACCGGAGAGAGAATCATTATTTAAACCATTAATAAGATTTTGTACTTCTTCTTTATCAGTGGGAAGTAAGACAAGTGAATCAAGAGAGGATGAACAACTTGGATATAAATATGAATCAGTTACTGGATGTGAATTTTGATTCAAGCTGATTATCTTATCCGCCAATTCAGCACCAACGTTAGCGAAGAAATTATTAAAATCGTTAGCACTTTGGACAGGATTTTTAGACCCTAAGCTAATGTTAACAACTGATGTTTTTTTACAGTTACAAATAGATTTTATAGATTCCCATATTTTTTTATTATTTCCTTTATATTTCTGGACTTCCTGCTTTTCAAAGTTTCGTTTTGCCTTTTTTAATAGAGCGTTACAAAAGTTCCTATAGCGATGATAAGTAACTTTTAGCGTTTCGTTATTAGGATTCCGCTTTAATTTTTTATGTAAATTGTCACGATTTCGCATCACGCGCAAAAGTGATTTAGTTATCCATGGTTTACGTATTCTTTGCCGTAATGGAGTTTTAAAAGTACGAGTATTTTTAATTATGAAGCTTGATAAACTGTTTATAAATTGATCAGTAGCAAGGTTAGCATCATTAAATTCAGAAATATAATTGAAATTAAAATTTGATAAGTCTGCGTCAAGGCCCGAGAAATCAACAAGATACGATTTATTAGAGTTATTGAACGATGATGTTACTTGCTGTAAGTTGACGGCAACACACTCATGGTCCGTGATAGATGATTCAATTATAAAGCAAGTAGCTTTTAGATTAGTTCTGATCATAGCATGATCGAGGCAAGTCCTCCCGTGAGTTGGCACAATGTGGGCAGGTAAGATGCGATGACCAGCTAGTAAATTAAGGTAATCGTATGCCCGTTTATCAGTTGTGTTTGATGAGATATCTATATTAATATCCCCACACAATATAATATTTTTATAAGAACTAAGTTTAGTGAGGAGTACGTCTAGAGAGTTTATGAATTTCGATGTATTCGTTTGGCTCGGCGGGCGATATATTGCAATAATACAAGTTTCTGAATTTACGGACAATAATAAACAGTTAGTATCACTAAGACAAGGTTCCTCGTGCGTTACAATGAGGTGTTTGTTGTAATAAATAACTACTCCTTCGTTTTGAGTGTTTTGAGAAGATGTAGAAATGTAATGGTAATTATCAAGACTTGGGATGTTTCTAGTTGATGACAGCCAACATTCCGATAACACAAGTACGTCCCACGAAATATTAGATCTTTGGAGAAATGTTATAAGATTCGGCATGTTACGGTTAATACTGCGTATATTTTGTGACAAGATATTCAAATTGAGCTTACTATTAGAATTTATGAGATGTTTATCAATGTTATCTATGTCGCATATTATAGAATTGGCCACTTGTATATTATCTAGATCAGAGTTTAAGGTTTCAACTATTGGCATCATTTTAAGTTATATATTAAACGGGGTAAAATTACGTGTCGACGGCAACACCGTGGCACGTTAATTCTATAATAATTATTGTTATAAAAATAATAATATAAACTCTGATCATAAACGCAAGTGGCTATTAGCTGTTTTTTAATTAGTAAGTAAAATAGAAAATTGATATTGATAATAATTGTATGGGATGTTTTATTTATAGGAATAGGTATGATATTTATATTTAGTGTAGATGTGTATAAAATGCAGCATGTGTGTGGGTAGCTGAATTTTGTGTATTTTGTGTAGTGAGTTAATTGTATGTATAATGGTTGTTTATAAGTAGTTGTGTGTTTTGGTCCGCATATAGGTATAGAACAAGTTGAAAAAATTATATAAAAATAAAGAGTAATATAAAGTGTAATGCGTAACAATAAATTGAAATTTATAATGCGTACATTATATAGTCATGCTATGATATATATATATAAAATACTGTCTAACGCGGATAAAAAGTGCTAATCACACAAAAAGTAACATGAATATTTGCAAGAAGCTTTAACCATCCAAAAATTAAATTATTGAACAACTAGCTTTCCGCCCACGGCTTCGCCCGCTTTGTCTAAAACCTAATAAATTATAATATATTAAAACCTTCTTCTTGAATCACTCTATCTATTACAAAAAACCGCATCAAAATCCTATGCATAGTTTTAAAGATTTAAGCATACATAGGGACATAGAGACAGAAAAAGCGACTTTGTTTTATACTATGTAGTGATATTTTTTGTATACGGCTTTTATAGAATAAATATATGTAGTTCTAGCGGTCCGCCCCAGCTTCACCTATAGAACGTTACGTTTTCTCTCCATAGGAAACATACTCGTACTTCAAGGCATATTATTAAAAAGAGTTAACGATATCGGTTCAGCCGTTTTCGAGTTTTGCGCTTACATTTAGCGATTCATTTTTAATATACAAAGTTTTTCTGAATTTTTTCATATAAGCTTAGTATAAATCGTGTCCGCTTATCTTTTGGAGTATTTGAATATAAACAAGGCCAAAAATCATATAGGTGGAGGTCAACGACTTTAAAACTTGATTGGAATAATTTTATGGGAAGTACTTACTAAAAGCCCTAACAAATAAAATGTTATCTAAATATATAAGAAATATAGTTATTATAGTTACGCTTAGTTAGCAGCACATTATTATTATGAGCCATGGCTGTCCCACTGCTGGGCAAAGGCCTCTCTTCCCTCAATATAATATGTCTCCCTATTTTGAGAAATTTTGCTCCAATCTGCTAAATGAGAGTAAAGCTCGTCCCGTCATCATATTCTGGGCCTACCTCGTAGCCTTTCGTCTTTATTGGGGATCCACAAAGTGGTAATTATCGACCAACTCCTCCGATAACACATCAATCAATAATAATTATTATTATATTTTCTAAAACTGAGTTTTTTACAGTTAAGTTTAGGTACAAGTTTGCAATTATCTTTTTATTTGTTTACCTATGAAAACGAATATTTTTTTTAAGTGAACTCGCTCAGAATAAGAAAAATATTGGTGAAATGATTAGATAACTTAAAATTTTAAATACAATATAATATCACAACAAATCAATCTTTCTAATTGTTATCTAATATTATTGGAGATGTCAAGATTATGTGGTTTTTCAAGTTCGCGCGTGAGTCAAGGGTATTTGCTTGAACCATAGACAAAAAGAATATACTCACACAATATCGTTGTAATCTTTGACAAGATATCTTGGGTCGTGGAGTTCGAAAAACGCAGGCATAAGGGTTCTAAATGTGCATGTTTTGTCCAATTTCTTCTTTGCTTTTTCTGTGGAGCCCTTGCATATTATGATGGCTCGTTCTAGGTATTCCCGAGCTAAAATAAAAAGATACTATCATTATTAATAACATAATACAAAATGTATATATAAATACATAAATAATATATTAGACTACAGGCCCATGTTGAAAAAATTATGGGTCATTTGAACCACCAGGTGACCTATCTAGAACGATATAAGAGCATAAAATAATAAGATTCAGCTCTATACCGTTACTTGTAAGCTGTCCACCTGAGTGCAGATGAGAATTCGAAAGTACAGGTAGAGATTTTTTCCCCTTGTCTCCATGATTTTTGTAGCAAGCACGGCATCTGTGTCAACTGTCATACTATTTCAACACAGCTTTTTAATTTTATTAGATGATTAAATAATATGTTTTGATTTCATTTTTTTATTCAGTAGCATTACAATGCCAATTATTTACTCAATTTACATAATACATAAGCGAGACGATGTTAATTATTATATATTTTTTTGTGGTTTCATGACTTTTTGTTGTCAAGATGTAAACCTTCAGATTCACAGTACCTGCAGCTTATTTACATTAGCATATTTTTTTTATTACAAATGACTTTTTTCCATGTAAGTAAAGTCCTGTATTCACTTGTGAGGTAGATTTTCACATATACTTCAATTATAACATATTACACGTATGATAAATTAAGCTATTAGTCAGAAGTAATTGTTGTTTTATTTTACATTTTTATATCCCTTAAACAATAGCTACTGTTCATGGCGCTAATAATGGTATTTAATTGGAACCGAGTTTAGCAAATTATTTTTTTAACAAATATAAAAAAACGCCTTCAAATTTCCAGAATTAAACCAGAATTCAAGCACCACACAGGTACCAGTTTTCAAATAAAAAAATATCAAAGCAGGTTCGCCGAGTCGTGAGTTTTGAGAAAGCAAATCAAAAAAAAGATTTAGATTGAACTTTATTTTTTAATTTACCAAAAAAGTTTAATTATGTATTTATATATAATGGCTCAGTTTTCCTTATTTCCATAGTGAATATTATACATAATAATCATATTTTTAGTAGCTTTAGTCTTTACTTAAATAATTCTCGAAAGCATTTTCAGACATAAATGACAATTTTTAGGGTTCGTAAAATTTATGGATAGGTGCATGATTATGCAATTCTCAGAAGTATGTAATTGGCTTCTGACCTTACGAAGTGGGATTTGCCCAAAGGTAAAAAAGTTCTGTAAGTATTAATTAAATATTTATATTTTTGCTTATTTGTACTTACTGATGTAGCTTTGCTTTATCAAATACCAATTATTATTTATTATCAAGTAATACGTTGGTATTTTTTTGGATTAAACTAAGTACCTAACTTACTAAAAACAGCAAAACAACTCGTCTAAAATAATGGTACTTTATAATACAAATAAGACCAATCCAGACCACTGCAATTAAATTATATTGTGATTAATGAATAAGTTCCCTTATTAAAAGGTTATTATACCAATACAATGTACTATTATCGCACGCAAGGCAAATAAAGTTGTTACGAAGTCATCAATCGAGTGATATACATTATAAATAATGAAGCCTTGAATTTATCTTAAGAACTGTCATTTTTATTTGTTTTATATTTTTTATTACTTAAAAAACAAACATTTCTTATTTAGAATGTCTGGTTCGCAAATTTGTGTTAAAATGCACCCGTGTGTGAATTACATGTATAATTTGATGCGCAAATACAACAATGTCTTATTAATAACACATAAATTTAACAAAATTTAGCAATTTGGGCAAATATAGACTATCACCATTTTTCCTTCAATATTAATTATTTTGAAATGAGGGTAAACCCTTGTTGCTTTCTTTTTACCATAGCCTACCTAACTGGCGTGGAAGCTACACGCGCGTTTTTAAGCTTTTCTGAATAAGTGTTCAAATTTCCAAAATCCTAATATTTACCTACCGAAAAAATGTTATAATAAAAATATAAATGACTACAGTTTCCAACTAATCACTTTAGTAAGTATATTAGCCATATTATACTATTTTATTGGTGTGTTCGTGATCAACAATGTTATAAAATAATATCCATAAAACATGTTTCTTCAATTTTAAGGCATCGTAGTTCCCTGTTAGGTAGGCAGTGTAAAATAAAATTAATTCGAAAACTTTGAACAATAATTAATTTGCGATCAGGTAAATTTTTAGTCTTCTTCTTACATCCTAATAAAAAGGCTATCAGGTTCTGTTTGTATATTAAGATTAAAATCCACATAATAACAGATCTCTCAGCCCTTTTAGCTAACATCGAGAAACACTACAAAAAACACATAATGACAGATGCTGATCTAAAATATATTCTTCCATATATTACGATCGCACACCCTTTGTACCAAATGTAGAGTTTTTATTTGTTTCGTACAGCATTCTTAATATACCAAAAAAAAATAGATAGTTGATTATTGTAATCTAATGTCATAATTATTTGATGATTAATTTTTAACAACAACAAATACTCACAAAAATCGGTCTTTCCAAAATGGC
The DNA here is from genome assembly GCA_907164685.1 of Colias eurytheme. Lineage (NCBI taxonomy): Eukaryota > Metazoa > Arthropoda > Insecta > Lepidoptera > Pieridae > Colias > Colias eurytheme. The sequence goes on along the minus strand of CAJQZN010027961.1, from coordinate 4,047 downwards.
TCTGTTTCTTAATCCACTCCTCCAAGATATCGATGGCTTCATTAATCCTGGCCGGTGTGGTCAAATTGTATTGTTCCCGAACGAATTTCATAGTGTCATTTCTGTATTCAAACATAGGGTTTTTTGGTATACTCTCCATGATAGACGGGCACAGATAATAAATAATATTGTACAAGTACGGGTAACTGACACCACCTCAAGTTCAAGAGTGACTGTGCCTTCGACGTTCTATATTATGATACATCATACATATATATACGTATAGTATATATAATCATACGTCATAGTTTTGTTTTGTTTTTTAAAACGATCTTTACTGTTGTGTGACGTAGTTTTTGTGAGATGGAGATGAAGATAGATTTATTTATTTATTTATTTATTTATGAGATGAGATGAGGATATTTATATATTATATTGTTAAAGAAAGTAATTAAATAGGTAATTTCTATTTCTATTTTTAAAGTTGCTTTAAGTTATCTATTAAATTTACTAACTATTTACATTTTATTAAAATAAATACAGAATTTACTTGTTACTAAGAAGTTTGTGATTAAAACATGAATAAAAATAAGAATTATTAATCGTTTTAATAGTTTTATAAGCTTAATCACGTGTGTTAACTTTATTTTGAAGAAGCATTTTTAAATTAAGTATCTTTTTTCATTGCTGAATAGAAAAATAATAATCTCTTATGATTTATGAATATTTATAGATTATTTTGTGTGCCCGCCTCCTTAGTATAGTGGTTGTCGCGTGAGCGTAACACCGAGGGGTCCTGGGTTCGATTCCCGGTGAAGACGAAGAAAAAGAATGTCTCGGTCTGGTAGGAGACAGAAGGCTGATCACCTATTTGTCCCTAAAGATAATCGATCAGTGAAACATAATTTATGTATAAAGCATCTGCCCCTTACCCCACCCACTAGGGGACACGGGACTGCAGTTTTTTTATAGATTATTTTATTCGCAATTAATAATAATTACATGATATGGATAATAATAATTATATGATATTTATGGAAAATTTAATTTCAAATCATGAAAATATGATATGTAGTTTTTTAATATTTTTAAATTGTTAAATTCATATTTTTTTGTGATATTTATAAAACCAAGTAAAACGGAAATTATTCATTGATTCGTCATAATGATTATTATCCTTTTCGTTAAATCAAATCTATAATCACTATCACCACATATAGTCCCTTTGTATGCTTAAATCTTTAAAACTACGCAACGGATTAAATTTGGATGCGGTTTTTTTTTAATATATAGAGTGATTCAAGAGGAAGGTTTAAGTATACAATTTATTGGGTTTTAGACAAAGCAAGCGAAGCCGCGGGCAGTAAGCTAGATAATAAATAAATTGAATGAACTTGATTGTAAACTAAAACCACTGACCATGGAAAATAATGCATAAACAGATCTCTGCGATGTAATATATAAGTATGTGTATACGTATTTTATCTACAAAAAATATTAAAAAACAATCATTCTATAATTTTTGTCAAAATAGGTGTGGTTTGGTTTCGAGAATCAATTTGATGTAATTATCACAATGATAATATGAAAAATACTTGCAGTGATAAATTTCGGGGGCCCATACAGTGCGAGGGCGAGTCACCACCTGCCAACATATTTTTACTTTCATTTAGTAGAAAGGCAGGTCCCATAGTTCCCAATAGTCCCCAATTACCGGCCCATTTAACATCCCACTCCATAGCCCAGTTTATTTTGTTTTCCATACCTCGAAATAGTCCTACATCAGCCGCGGCCCTGCCCAAGGCTGTATCTCTATAGAGCAGTCATGGGCAGGCTGCGGCTGGTTCCCACAACACAGTAAAGTTCTCTAAACGATCTCTGCGTGTTGGACCTGTGTCCCCACGTAATTTTGCCTTTAAAGGACTGGGTATCTTCCTTATGATGGTACCCGACTACCCGAGTATTATGGAAGTGAGATACATAAATATGAAAAATTTAAAATACTATACACGAAGAAATGTTATTTTGTGTTGACTTGGTGTGATGCGCAATATATTTATGTAATGTACTATAGTTAGGTCAAACTATTTCTATGAGTTTTAAAATTGATGTAATTGGCGTTAATACAACTGTTTCTATGCATTTTTGATTCATATGAAATAATGTAATGCAATAAGGAAACAAGTTGCGATTTGCATAGGAAGTATGTACCGACATTCATTATTTAGTTAACAAAAAAATATTACTAAAATGTTTGTGTAGATATATAGAAGTTTTATGTTGAACAACTGAATCAATTTTGATTAAACTTTCAATGATGCATAATTGAAATGAATGAAGCAACGAATGAAGTCAATTTAAAAATAGCATTCGCAATACTAGCAATTGTTTCTTAAATAATATGTATAATGTAATATATTGGATACATAATATAAACATGCAGATTGCTAGCTTTCCGCCAGCGGCTTCACCCGTATAGTTCCCGTTCCCGTAGGAATTGTAGAAAAAAACCTATCCTAAAAGTCCTTTCTCATGTCTCAAGCTATCTCTGAACCAAATTTGACGTAGATCCATTCAGTGCTTTTTGAGTTTATCCCGATCATGTATACAAACAAACATACAAAAATTACAATACTTACCTAGTTAATTAAAATTTTATTGTCTATCTCATTGTATGATCTGATAATAAATTGATTAGGTATCTATTTGTTATTTTGAAACGATCAAAACTAGGCTATGTCCCTATGTATACTTAAATCTTTAAAACTACGCAGCGAATTTTGATGCAGTTTTTTTAATAGGTAGAGTGATTCAAGAGGAAGGTTTTAGTATATAATTTATTATTTTTTTATAGGCAAAGCGGGCGAAGCCGAGGGCGGAAAGCTAGTACCTATATAAACAAACTAAAACAACAAAAAAACCAGTTTAATTCTTAAAGGTCTCTTTTTAAGGATACTGTATTCATTGGTAGAACTTATTTATTATACCTACATTAAATGGAACGTTCTTTATATGTCAGTTGAGGCACTGACGCCCGTAGCACACCTCCGCTGCAGAACTATAACAGCGGAACCGCAGTAGTTTCGCTCTGTCTTGTCCCGTGTACGAGAAGCGGAACAGTAGCGAAACTGCCTGTTCTAACACATACATCTAACTATTATTTATCTCTTTCTTAGCGCGGTTTCGCCGATCTCTTCTAACGCCAGCCACACTACCGCGCTCACGCCGCTATTTGTTTGCGGTGCCGCATTGTTTTCGCGCGTGTTTGTCAAAACCGACAAAAATAAAACGCGGAACTACCATCGAGATAGAATGTACTACGTACTAGAGAGGCGATCGCTACTACACTCTCTTTAACACGAGCTAGAGGTAAGAATCACAAGTCTCTTTAGTCTGTGTCGGACTGTGCCCCCCGCTTGCCGCGTCAACACGTGTTATTGCTCTGTTCAAAATGCCTTCGTGTTTGCTTAGATATTGTTTTAACAGTTCCCATAATACAAACAAAGCCCGAGGAGTGACTTTTCACCAGTAAGTTTCCTTATTATGAGTAAGTCATGCATTTTACTAATATTGTTATCATTTTGCGAAAAATCACCACGCGTTCTGCGTTTCGCGCCATTTTTCATAGACTAACAGCACAGACGTGACACTATCGATGAGTCTGTTAAAAAAATGTAACTGGATTTTTTTAACTATGTACATATATACAATATCTACTAGGAAAGATTACCGTGGTGTAGTACCTAAATATTTATACTTTTACCCGACTACGCAAAGTAAAACGGTAGGTTATATTAAGTAATATTTATTTATTTACCTATTTTTATTTATTAAAAAAAGCCTAATCAATAGTTGTTCCAATAGGATTTATAAATTATTATGCACAACAATTACAAATAATTTGGAAAATCCAAAAGTGCACGCCTCATAATTTTTTTTTAATAAATATTTATTAATTATTATTTTTGTTTATTTAATAACAATTAAACCACATCGAATCAGACCCTGAAAAATGAAAGGGTTGTTCAAACTTAACCTAATGTAACCTAACATCTATCAATAACTGTC
>CAJQZN010027960.1:0-36009 GCA_907164685.1 Colias eurytheme | reverse complement strand
AGGAAAATCGTGATGAAAAAGCGATAGCAATTGAACCAATACAAATACAAGATGAATATTATTTTAAGATACCATAAGTACCTATGATAAGTATCTGCTTATCCAAACCAGTGGTAATCAAATTTTTTAGCAGACAACTAACCTTTGTAATCGATTTAATGCATATTAATTATTATCAAATATTCTTTTGAACGACGTATTCTTCTATACGTACTGAAATAATATTATAAGAGGATTTTTTTTGTATTTTTTTAACGCAAATGGAAATAGTCCTTGGTTTTGAATTAAATTCATATTTAAATAATGTCCAGGAACTATAATTAACACGATAACGTTTATCGATAACGTTTATCGATATTTTGCTTGCTAAATTTAAATGCTTGTGTGTGATTTCAATATGATTGACATGATCGATTACAGTTAGTATATTATAGTATTCTGGAAACACATGGATAGAATACTTTTCCCTCATCGCGATAGGTAATTTCACTGAGAGTAGAATATGTATTTATTATGTAATAATATTTGTAAATGTTTTAAGTGAAGTTTTTACTACCTACCATGTTATTTGGATACACACACATTTTCGATATAGAAACAGTTATAAATGTGACTTTTGTATTTACATATATCTTAAATTTATAACAACCACAGATAACAACAGACATTGGAAGCTACTCAAAACTCTACCTTTTTTTTAAATAACTCGCCAATGTGCTCGCCACAGACCATAGTATAATTATTTATACTATGGGTCTATCCAAAAATATTTGTCAAAGCATAATTAAATTCACGTTATATCACAATATATAATTCCAGATGAATGATCAATGATTATAATTTTAATTTATTTAAAAATTACAATTAGGTATGTATATGTATATACAGCAGTTTTGTTCTATTGTTTACATTTTCTTAAATATAATGTTTACATAAAATAAACGTTTTCACTTTTCATATTTACGTAAAATAATATTTCTCTATCAGGCAAAGACTACGTAGCTAATTTTCGTGAAATTGATATCCTACTTGATGCCTGCTTGATATGGGGTATTAAAACAATTTGTAATTAATAAATAAACATATAACTAAAACATAATTTTTAGATATAAAATTGAAAACATAAATAAAAAGCGCACCAACCTTTCTCTGTCCGATTCGGGTACCCTAATTAGAACATGCCGGCTCTTTCTTCTAGCACCATTAGCGTTTTTTAACGAACTTTGCCTCAACAACTGTCTATCGCACATTCTGCACTATTTAATTCACGTCCGTATTAATTAGTCGAACCTTCGCAATGGGAAGTTAGCGCGGCAGTGATACAGCGTGCGTGAAAACTGTTAACGCATATAATGTTACTATTCGACCTTAGCATACGTCACTAAGGCTCCTTGGATGATATAATACGTATATAATATAGCAAACAGGTTGGGGAAGTAAATCGCGATTTGTTATCGCCGTTTTGGCGCAAGTAATAATGGAGCGAATTGATTAGTTTGCGTCAGAGTTACTAAGTGTCGTGTTATATTTTGTAAAAGATTTTGTGATATTTCAAGGCCTTAAAATGTTTATAATTATTATCAGCTTGCTTTGATTAACTTTTTATAGATAATCAATGCACGTTGCGTCATGCGTGTGAGTCTAATCTAGAAGGACACTCATTTATTGTTTACACTTTACAGAAGTAATTTTCAAAATTAATTATTTTTATTATGATGTAAGTGGATAGGTACTATAAATTAATATACACTTCCTTTGAGATGGATAGAGTTCCATGTTGGTTGTGTAAGTATTATATTTCTTACTCTACTAAAAGCTACGTTTTATTTTTTGTATTAATATTAAGAAAACAAATATGTAAAGGGCTTCAAATTATTCCTTTACGTTTACAAAATTCCTTATCATACATAATATTTATCAAGCGAATATTTCCAGAAATAATATGTATTATTACAATAAACAAAAAAGGTTTAGAGCAGTCAACTGAACTTTGTTTATGGATACATAATTATCGAGATAAAACGATAATATTCATATAAATTTAATATATTAGGTATGTTATTATGAAGCACATCCATTATTTGTGAATACAAAGGGCATTTGTTATGCTATCCTCTAATATTCTGTGAATGCGTTAACGGTTAACTCTATAGGTACATGCTTTATAATTTATTCACCAGTTAAAATGATTATAATATTATTAAATATTTGTTTATTTCGTCAATGTTATGGTAGTATCACAGTATTACAATATTATTTTCCTATATTGTAATACTGTGGTAGTATTAAGTATTTATAATTTAGCTATAGTTAAAAATTCATTTATATTTTTCTTAGAATTAACTTAAGTAAATATTTTTATATCTTTAAAATAAGTACTTAAAATATTCTACTGAATTATTATATTGTACAAATTGTTATAATCTGTGACAGCTACCATAAGCAACTACTGAAACCTTATTTCAGATTGATTAATTATTGAAGGTAGGTTCTAAAAATTATTTTCATTTACCGTCTTCAATAAATATTGTGAGTATGTATACGTAATATTGTGATTATGTCGTAGATTGGTAAATTGTAAATATCGGATATGTACTTAATACGGTACCAGGAGATCACGGCTCCTGATTTCCCAAAGGATTATGACACTGAAGCAATCTGATCGACTAGACTGCACGCGCTGTTCATGGGAACAAGCTAAATCTTCAAATGATCTTAGTTAGGTATGTGATCACTTTTATTTGATTTATGTAGTCCTGGTACCGATCGTGAAATATAATAGAGAAATTAAATTTTCGTACCTGTATGTACCTACTTAACTAATATTTTTTTTCTTTTTATTGTAAGAACACCTAAACAATTAAAAAAATGTATCTTATTGATTCATAAGGGCATGTTAACCAAAATTTTGTGTGTATCTAACCTTGATATTCCAACGTTAGCACAAATATGTTAATGGTGTAAAATAAAAACGTACCTATAACGACAAAAAAGATATTTACGATATTCGTTAGCGTGGAAGTATTTATACTTCCACGCTAACGAATATCGTAAATATCTTTTGAAATATTTTCTAACATTTGTTTTATTGATTTCATAAAATTTATGTAAACTATTATTATGTTATCACCTATTTTTGATGATTTCTGGGAATAATATCAGCTTTGGCTTTAGCACACTTGTATTTTACTATTCGGAACCTAGTGTTATCACTTTGATACGACACATCAGATTGAAATATAAATCGTAACTGATTTATTTGTCCACTAGAAATTGTTTAAAGCCTTTTGACTTGACCACACTTAGGGCGGTTCCAGACGATGCTCGCGAATATAGTATCTTAAAATGAGATACATATATACCTATAAAATTGAGGGATATATCCGTGCAATTTTTTACTTTGTCTTTCATGCAAATGCTGTTTTTATTTGTGAAATCTTGTGCAAACCAGTCTATGCTTTCGGATTATCTAACGCAGAATTCTGACTAATCCCTATGTATACAGATTAATCTCAATATGCTTTGTCATGATTGTTTAAATATTATTAAGGGTAATCACTAACAAATGTGAAAATCATTGTCCAACAATTTGAGTAAAAACTGCTTTAAAAAGGGATATATTTTTTCTCAACTTAAATTTTTCTACCAGAGACTTTCCATTAAATTAAATTAAATTAAATTACTTTCCTTCATCAAAATGATAATAATTTTTTAACAAAATCGCTTTCGAATTGTCAGAACATGACAAACTTAGATTATAGATTGGTCTCCGCGCGCGCGAGCGCGCGCAATCCTTAATCTAAGATGACAAAATTTAAATGGTACCAGCCGGAATGCTGAAAAGAAACTTTGAAGGGGTTAACCAACATAATGATATTTAGATAATAACAGTCAATTTGAAAACCTCCTACTTTTTGGAACTCGGTTTAATGGGGGAAAATAATACAACCGTAAAACTAGTTTAAATTGAACCGTTAAAGTACTCAAAAATATTTCAATTTACAGCATTTAAGTGAGAAGGCATATAAGTAGGGGTATAGAACAAAATTTCATCGTCTTTCATTCTACAAAAAGTCAAAAACTATCAAAAATAAATAATTTCCTGCATACTGTAGCTACTGGTCTCATAAAATTACTATAACATCTTGGATTAAAACTTTGAAAGTTGATGTTTGTAATAAGGATTACAGGATCACGAAAAACAATTGGATTTGCTAAAACTTCGGTCACAGAAAGTTTTTAAATTGGATCAACACTTTCCTATGTGAAAAGTATTGTAAGACTTACTGTTTTATATTTTATTTTTAACATTGATTCGATAGATATTTATTTTAATAGATTTTATTTGAAAATATTTAATATTATATCCATATAGTCATGCATGGAATTGCAAAACTTGCATAAAATCCTAACAATTCTTAGATTGTGGAATATAATTATGGCGAAATAATATATTATTTTATATCTACTCCTTGATAACATAAAAAGTAGTTATTTCTAAGAAGTTGTGATAATAATACTGTATGAATAGGTAATAATTAACTCTATGATCAACAATGATTAAAGCGTTTTTTGATGTGACGTTTGTATCCAATTATTTTTTGTGAGACATTCATATATTCAATATAATATTAAATTCTATTTCTTTATTGTTGAGACTGCATAATTCCTTGAAATACAAAAATAAACTGTTTCATGTATTAAATATTTATAAATACTTTGGTTACGGTCTATTTTCTCTATGTATTAAACTCATTTAATCCAGTGGTTGTATGCATAGATCAAGTTTAACTTTTTTATTTATATTACAATTACTATTTTCGATTGTCTGGCAGAAATCGCTTACAGATTTAATTACTTTACAGATCGTTTCTAAACTAGGTACATCAATCAATAAAAATTAATTAATGTCGGCATCCTTAACCTCCTAAGGACCAAGCTAAAAAAATCCTATTCTGCATTACCACCCATTGTTCTTACCTGAGTACATAAAAATACAATAGACCTGCCACCCAATGGTATTTTTTTGTTTTTTTTTATTGTTAGAGTTAAAATTTACTTGTGGGATTTTTTATCTGTGTAAAATATAGCTTATAGAATACATTTCTGAAAAAAAAAACTCGATTTATTTTGTTCCCATGTGATCACATCAGACCTAAGTGAATCCAAAAATTTTTTTATTAAAATTAGGTTTTACTTGTAGATTTTTTTATTTACTTATGTTATAACATATGAGATCATACAATAACCTCTAAAAAGTATACAAAAGAATTACAAACAGTTTTTCTTAAATTCTAAATGTGTAAGTTTACTACATATTAGGTAATAAAATATCTAAACTATCTGAACATATGTTAAAAAAAGAAATAAAAACATTGGAAGTACAATATTAGGAACTTGAAATATCAATGAGCTAACTAAAAATCGATTTGGAAACAAATGGTGGGTCTCCTAAGTCTTAATCACTAGGAATAAAATCTCCGTCAGTCGGCTAGGAAATCGATGATAATATTATCGTCACGAATAACTGAAAAAATAAGGAAGATAACTGTTTATTTTCATTGCAATAGTAATTCCTGTTGACAGTTTAAATAAATTATGATCATAAAACAGGACAATTATACTCAAAATTACTGTAAAACAACAAAATAAATTATTAACTAATTAAATGTTTTATAGTCATTGACTACTAATGTCTTCAACTGAGTACAAAAAAAATGAAAATAATGTTGTAAGTAACGACCAATGTTCTCACATGATCACATAAAAATTATCCGTGAATTTAAAAAAAACAATATGAATTGTTTCGTTAAATTTAATTAAAATACGTTCCTGTACTGTTTTTACTATTTATTTTTCAATACCAAATGAAAATCAAGTGAGAGATTAATATGATAATTAACGATTTAACTTACCTCTGTTACGTTGACCAGCCATTTTAAAAACTTTAACTAAAGTATTTTAAAATTCTGTGATTGGATAACCCATTTACCTACCAAACCTAATAGTTCAATTCAGCCAATCGCGTTACACAGTGATCATAGGCAGAAAAGCGCGGTATTTTTTAAGATATTTCGAATTTTCGATTTTGTCATCGGATGAGGACGGTGGTTGGTAATTTAGTTAAAACTTTTTGGTGCTTTGGGTTGTAATGGTGATGGTGTTTATGTACTTATATGAGGCCATTGGTCCTTAGGAGGTTAATGTACCTAAATATAAATTTTAATTTTAATAGGTACCACTTATCACATTTTACTTTTTCTGTCAATATTTCATACAGTTCCGAATAGCCATTTATTTCATCCGTACCGGTCTTGGTACCGATAGGTACATCGATTGACAAAAATTCACTTGTGATTTTACAAGGAGATAGGATTAGTTTATAAGAGTCAAGATATATGTAACATATTTGCTAAAAAATAATAATAGGAGTGAATAATTAACATTGAAAAAACGTGTTAAAAATACACAATATTATCTGAATCTGTGGACTGTGATCTGTGTTATTTAAATTTGGTAAGATAAAAAACTATTTACATTATCTTGTTAATCGTAATAATATGAAGTTAGATAGAAACGACATAATGTTTATTTGAGTAGTTTCTATTAATAGAGTTAATAATAAAAAGTGAGATAAAATTTATGAAGATTAGTAGTTAAATAAAAATATCATCACAGTTTGTTGAAAATGTTGTATATTCATAAAATTGTGATAATTCAAAATCACAGTTTATTCTAATCATACAAACAACCAGAGAGGTCTTTATAAGGTAATCAGATTCGTTATTTTTCTTCTGAGAAACGGAAATAGAGCACGGGAAGTCTAGTTTATTTATTTTGCACTATAATTGCTAATATGGCAAATTCTCTTGTTCTCGATTACGTAAACTGATTGCTTGTTGCGCAAGGTTTCAACGTGTTTACCTATTTAGATCGCTATTTAAATAACAATAGTAGGTATATGATTAAGCTTTTTTCTTATTGCAGAAATATAATAACATGATTGAACTTCTTAGCAGGCAGATTAAATTAAACGTGTAAGGTAGGTAAATAAAGTTGCAGGTTAAAAGGTTGATATTATATTTTTCAAACGAATTGGTTTTTTCTTTATTTTTTTATTGTGATTTTATACCTTTTCAAGTATATTTTAATACTTTAAACTAGCTGTTACCTATAATTATTTAAGATTTGAGTATTTTTATAGACACGGGAATGCGACCTATTTTCTGTGGTTTGACTGAGTTACCTAAACGTATCGTCATCGTCGAGACCGCGATGTTCCGACCATTTTCTAAGAGAATCACATCTCACCCACAGTACTATTTAATAAAAATAAAATATAACAATACATAAACTGTGTACCTAAGTACTAGCAATATTCAATAATTCATAGATTATTCAAGAAAACAAATTGTTTAGTTACCTTGCATAATTACTTCAGCTTATCTATCTAGTAATTAGCTTTGTGAAAATACTTATAATAACAATGTAGATATGCTAGTTAGCGGTTAGCGTCTAATTTATAAAGAGAGGATTCATATTTTTTTGGAACTATTGCTTGACTGATACATTATTTTCATGTGAAAAGATGCCAGTCGATTCCTGCAAAATCTTTCACACTGTTGTATTTTATTTTCTTATTTAGCAGCTCGTTGTCTTAACATTTGTATAATCAAGAATTATTCTATTATATTATTTTGATTCATTCATACAAATGAATCAAAATATTTCATTTCATAACCAAGATTCAAAACTGATATCTTTATTCTTTTTTGTTTTTTTTTTATTTCATTTTCAAATAAGAAGCTAAGGTACCAGCCACAAGCATTTTCCTTAGAATATCAAGTATCATTCGATTGAGTTTCTTATCTGATAATCCCTATTTAGAGTTGAGAGTTGTATTAAAGGGTTCTTCCCTTCTTCTATTTACTTGATTGGGAGTGAACAATCATTTCGGCATCATTATCAGCTCTTGTTCCACTTAACTTACAGCTATTATAATTAATAACTAATGTTATTAGCTGGTTTTTGGATGACGTTGCGTTTAAATCAACATTTAAAAATTATGGATTTTTATTATTTTCAGTCACTTAGGGTGCCTTTCCACCATTAATGTGCGAGGGTGTGTAGCGAAGAATGCGTATGTAAAGATATGCGTATGTATGAATTTCATTTAGTTTGAAGATTGAAGCGAGACTATTGGTTATTTACAAACACATACACATACACATTCTCGCATATTATTGGTGGAAATGCACCCTTATAGGCGGTAGTACCTAAAACAGTACACATATCATAAAGTTCATAGGTTCTTTTACATACTAATAAAATATAGTTACATAGAAGACAATAAAGAGTAAAATATAAATTCAAAATAAATGTCTTTTGTTTATACCTAACAACTCTGTATAATCTATTATATTATATTTTGTATTGTTATTGTGATTGAAAAGTAATATTTTATGTTTCATATTATTTATTGTATATTGTATGAAGTTAAATTTTGCGGTGCCTTTTATTTTTTATTGGCCGCTAGCGTTCAATCTTATTTCTTATCTATTTTTTTAGCATAACCTAGATAAATTTAAATTTAAGTTAGCATTTAAATAATAGTAAATATCTCTTTTTAATATCAGTATTTAAAATTTTATTTAATTTTTAAAGTAGAGATTAAATACACTCACTGATGCTGTTTTTTTCTTAGACTAATCTTTATTTTTAATTTTTATAGATATACATATATGTACCGTGTAGCTAACGTTGATACAATGTTTACATCCAGATATGAATAAAGTATGAACATTTTAGAATTATTATAGTTGTAAAAATACCAAGCTACCTATAGTTATGACTTTTGTACTTGAAAAATATAAAGTTATAACTTAAATTTTACAAACAATATAATATTGTTTCAATTACCTAGTCAGTAATAGTTTAACCATAACCACACAGCCCTTCGTAGCCTTGAAAAAATTCACATTAAAAATAATAACTAAGTAAGTAATAAGAATAGCCTAATTGAGGAATTGCGAATCATTTATAAATCAAATTTAAATTAACAGTTAGACTAAGGTATATTGAATATTATCATTCATTGTATAAGTTTCTGTTTTATTTCCTCATAGATACTAGGTACTTTAATTTTCAAGTAGGTATTTTGCCCGTTTGTTTTACTAAAAGTCCCTCACCCTTTACAACAACTCTTTGCTGTGGTGTTTCCTGCTTCTGTGACAGTCATGCTTTGGATTGTCATCTTGTGTGTAAACAATCTGGAATTAAATAAAAATAGTTTTTATTCAGAAATCTATACGACTGTTTTCAATGCCAGTATATAACAAGGACAGTAATAAAATAGAGATATAAAAAAACAAGGATATAATTCATAGACCGGGAGATACTGACACAAAATTTCGAGTCATTTGTAACAGGATGGCGGTTCTACAGGGGTCTTAGTACGCAATGACAAAAAGAAAAACGATGGTGTGAACACTGGTACCGGCGGCTTAGTCGCGTGGGCGTTAGTCGAACTCGTCGTAAAAATAGCGAAAGTCAAACGATTTGTAACACAAAAATTTTAGAATTTACCGATACCCCATAAAAAAAGAAGTAGGCGGTAGTGTCATGCCATACTTTTCCGGTGTGACTTACAGCCCGCCATACCGACGCAAATGTGTTGATTTAAAAAAAACAATTCAACCATTTGTACCAGGCTAACTTTTGCACAGGTAACCATAGTCGTGTAGCCATTTACGAAAATCACCATACCATACTTTTCGGACGATTCCAAATGGTCGCCATACCGCCGAAAATCTGCAAAAATTTTTTTTTTCGCCAAACTTTTTGTACCAGTATTGCATTTGGATTTTTGGAGAGTATTTGATAAAATGTGACCATTATTATATTTGCCATACTTCTAGTAGGGGGAAAAAGTACTGCCATACTTCATAAATAAATTTATTATTAATTTATAGAAGTGAACTTCTATAAATTAATTTCTACCACCTAGATCTTTGAAATTTTGTATTTATATTTGTTGAACCTCAAATTTATAGGAAAGATTAATGCCATACTGTTACAAATCGTTCAAAATACGAATAAAATCATACAATAAAAAAAAATCTTATACACATTCGCCACCTCCCACAGGTATGGCATTATCACACTTCTATTTATAATCATTCAGGAGTTGTTGAAAAAAAAATTTAGGGTGTTACAAATGGTTCGGCGAAAAAAAAATTTGCAGATTTTCGGCGGTATGGCGACCATTTGGAATCGTCCAAAAAGTATGGCATGGCGATTTTCGTAAATGGCTGCACGACGATGGTTACCTGTGCAAAAGTTAGCCTGGTACAAATGGTTGAATTGTTTTTTTTAAATCAACACATTCGCGTCGGTATGGTGGTCTGTAAGTCACACCGGAAAAGTATGGCATGACACTACCGCCTACTTCTTTTTTATGGGCTATCGGTAAATTCTAAAATTTTTGTGTTACAAATCGTTTGACTTTCGCTATTTTCCGATGAGTTCGACTAACGCCCACGCGACTAAACCGCCGGTACCAGCGTTCACACCATCATTTTTCTTTTTGTCATTGCGTACTAAGAACCCTGTAGAACCGCCATCCTGTTACAAATGACTCGAAATTTTGTGTCAGTATCTCCCGGTCTAGAACGTCATCTTGAGTCTCATTTTCCTCAACAAATTCACCTTCATGTAAAAAATAAAATAAGGACTAATTTTTATTTTTTTAGTAGACGTTAGTCATTTATAAATTTTAACTACTTTCCTGAAAATTTACTATTTAATTTTGTTTTTTTTTTAATCGAAAACATTCTTCATATTATAATTCTTTTCTCTTGAAATTAATGTCTTTTATTCTTTAAACCAACCTTAAAACTACTACTTAGTTTCCTTTAAAAATTAATTGAACCTTAGAAACAACCTTAGATAAAATTAAAATCCTTCTAGGGAAATAGGTGCATAAACATCCTTTATGTTTTAAGATTTAATAAATTTAGAATATAGGTACATAGTTTCCGCATCAAAAACCAATACCCAAAGAATTTGGCTATATGGACGATCTATTCATAGTATAATTCAGATAACATGAGATACCTATATGACTAGTATTTCCCATTATTTGATTTGTATTTCTTGTTAATGTTGTTACCATGAAACGAATGAGTCATTCTTTAAACGGGGTTTCAGTCGGCCATTCATCATTCTCACTAGAATCGAATATCGGGCATTTGGAATAATTAGCTCGTCTATGAGAAGTAAATTAGACTTAATAGTAGGTAGGTACCTAGGTGCTTTAGGAACTGAGCAAAATTATAATAATTTAAATTGATTTTCTATGGAAACTTACTACATGGTATTATGGTATTACTGATCACAAGCATATAACATATTTTACAGAAATCATAAAAAAGTATACATTTTTTTCTTATTTTTTTTAATGTTTTCGATCAGGTTCACCAGTACTAACTAGTTAAATTTAAAAATATTCTCAAATTCGGTGATTTTTAGTAAATAATTGAAAAAATAATATATACTCTAAAGGATCAACTAAATATGTTTATTATTTGAGTTCTAGAAATATTTAAGTGTGTTATGCATGTAGCGCGATTTAACATTTATCACTCAAACGGCAAACCGTAGAATTTAAAAATCCTTATCAGAGCATAAATACGCTATGTTCACGAGTTTCAGAAACTGAATACAAAATCTCCTTACACACTTATACAATTCATGACCTCTTAGACTCACAAATTAGATATGTTTCAGTTGCATTTTCTATTACCATTAGCGAGGACGTAGCCATAGTTATAAGGTTTGAAAGATTTATAGCAATAGCTCGATGAGTTCTTAGCAGTTAGCAGGAAACAGTCAATTCATCACAATTCATTCGTCGAGTGCTTTCTCCATTTGTCGTAATGGCCTGGCTAACGTCATTCCATTATTTGCCTAGAAATTGTGTAGTCTTAACTTTTCTCCTTAATATTGCTGTATCGATCCTATCTATAATGTTTAATAAACCTCGATACATATGTGCAAGCTTATGTGCAAGTATAAAATGCTGCTAAAAGGTATTTAAAATAAAAAAAAAACCTCATCCAAGTATTAATTCATATACTAATTCAGTTTCAAATTTCGGAAATTAGTACCTAAAGCATAGGTATTTTAATACAAAATGTATTTATTACTGAACACGCATATATCAAGTCATTATTTATATTTAATGTTAAGTGTGTGGTTATATAAATAGTAATTAGAGATTATTTTCTTCATTACGCAAAATGTATGTAAGTATGAAGAAATCGACAAGTATTTTTAATTTAGCTCAAAATTGAAATAAAATTTTGATTTAGATTCATAAAAATTACACCATATATATAAAGGACTATATATCCCTCAATAAGATATAGTTAAGAAAATAGATTAGGCTCTTAATTTTCCTAAAATGGTACCGCTTTAGACCCCATTTTTTTGCATTTTATGCGTTTATTGTGATGGAAAAAACGTATTTCAGCGACAATTTTGTATGACGTCGTACAATTTTTATAAGATAAACGTAGAACTGAATATATTATCTTTAAATTAAGATATTACTATGTTCTCACGTGTAATTGCTTTAAGTTAAAATGGTACCGTAAAACAGCGTGTTTTTGTAAAAATATGTAATAGCGTCCTTAAGATTACGCTCATACTAATGATTTCAGAGGATTTGAAACGGATAAAAATTAGATTATTTAAAACTAGCAGTCACAGTACATGAAATATTAGATATAATTGGCAGATTCGTCATTCGTCACGAGATCACGAAGTGTATTAATTGATGACAATACTTTTATAAAAAAACTTCAAAGTCGATGAGTATTTGCTAAACCGTGTCTGGTTGTTTGAATAGCTGGGGTTTTTTTACCTTTGGTAAATGATGACATAAAGTCATCATAATATTCTTAAGTAGGTGTTCATTTTGCATCGATAATCGATATAAAATTCTTGTTAAATTTTACCCAGACAATTTCACGTCAGGAATAAACTTCCAGGTTTTCGAGGAATATTCCTGCCTATGTAAGTTCTTTTTCGTAGTCGAGCTGTGTATGAAGTGTAATTAACTATACAAAATTTATTTGAATTTCTAATTTATTAGAAGCTGCATTATTGATAAGTTGAGAGTTAATAAGTTTAGAGTAATAATACAAAATTCATAAAATTTGGTCCATTTGAGTTTATATACGCATATACATCGCATATAATTGTATTTTAAAATCTTCTAATATGAAATTTAAAAAAGAAATGTTCTTATCTAACAGATTATGAACATGTTAAAAACCTATCTCTCTGCTCTCATTCACATTTTCTCAAAAATCTTCCTTTTTATTTTAACCATTATTGTGAAATGTTCAAATCAAAACATAATTTAACTTTAGAAATAAATAAAATTAAGCAACATTCATCGATCGTGCTCACACTATTAAAGCCGTCTGATGGAATCAAGGACACATCGAACAATGAGTACTTACTGTTATCACCAGGTGTTGTATCACAAACAACTTTCACTATATTTGCATTTTACACTGCACTATTCGCGCTGTATAGTTAACTGGATATTTATTTGTTTATATTTTAGAATACGAATACGTTGGTGCGCGCGCGCCGGCCCGTGTCGCCAATGAGACGAAACAACGATCAGTCGACGTACATTTTTTATATTCTTCATCCTATTAGGGTTCTCGACGGGTTACGGGAGAGGAATCTGGATCGATGGACCCGTTCCCGAGTACTGTGGTAACGACATTTACCTGCGGTCGCGTATTTGTGTAAGTAACTATTATGTTTTTAATTTCACGCTATTATATTATACTCGATTAAATTGCAGGGTTTATTATACCTACGGCTGATTCGTTTTTGCAAGTTTTGCAATAAGATTTTTTTGCATATTGTGATAATGTTAAAATATTTTTTTTATTTGATAAAATCTATTAAAAGCTATAAATATTTTATAACGATGGTGGTTGTTTCATTTTTACGGATAATAACGCCATAATGTACGCTTGAATATGTATATATGTATATTCTTAAAATTATTAAAAAGAAATATTGCACCGACATCGACCTTGAAATATCAACCCATGACATGGAGTAGGTACCTACATATGTTTTGCTCTTTATATTTTTTAAATCACTACATAGTATAAAACAAAGTCGCTTTCTCTGTCCCTATGTCCCTATGTATGCTTAAATCTTTAAAACTACGCAACGGATTTTGATGTGGTTTTTTTTAATAGATAGACTGATTCAAGAGGAAGGTTTTAGTATATAATTTATTATGTTTTAGACAAAGCGGGCGAAGCCGCGGGCGGAAAGCTAGTTTAATATAAATAAATAGTGTTTTCAAATATCAAAATTTCAATCAAAATATCGTAAATAGCAAAATGAGAACCCTCGGTATGAGCTTCACTATTGATACTATTAATTTAATGTCTGAACGAAATAAAATGTTACTACTGTATTGGTGACAAAATATCAAATAAAAAGGAGTCGCAGTCAGGGATCGATAATCGATTTATTTGGTGACAGATCTACCATTCTGAGCACAGAGCTATTATTTAAGTAACAAAACTGTTATTATAAGAACGAAGTTTATATTCATGTAATGCAATATAATTTTATTGGTTATCGATCTCTTATTTTACACATATATTAACATTAATTTGATAATTCATACCTGGGAACAATTTTTGATTATCTGAGAACGAAAATATTTCGTGGTGATAGATCTATTTATTAGGTGATACAACTTGATGACAAATATAAATTTTGGTGATAGAAAATATAGTTCCCATTGATATTCACAGTCAAGTTTTGTAAAGTTTACTATCCATTCTTCCATCCATCCAAATTTTATGAATGTCCTTAAAACTTTTATACATGCATTTTAGTGTTCTTATGCTATATTATGCTCCCTTTATATTACTATGGTAGGTATGCAGTATGTCAGCAGTATGAAAGTAGTATAGGTTGCTTTTGATCCTTCACGTGAGCGAAGCTGCGAGCTAAATAAATCAAAGAGATAGAATCTATAGGTTGCGACTTGGTTCCTGCAGATTCTACGCTGACTGTAACATTAATTAAACACATTGTATGTCTGGGATTCAATCTTAATCCTTTTGAAATGTACGAAGTTTACAAGACAAAATGTTATTTACTGCAAGAGTCGGCAATTAATCTAGACGAAGAATTTTGAACTCATTTGCAGAGTCGTTGAAACTGATTGTCTTCAACAGTGAAGTTGACGGCTTAAATGATATTATCTGGATAGCCTTCTATAAGCATACTTCAAAGAAAATGATCCAAACAGAGATTAAATAACTAGCGACACTATTCCATTTAAATATGTTTAAATTAATAGTAATGCTGTTATCAAGATAATATTTTTAAACCTACATTGTCAGGACGAGTCGTGAAACGTTTTTATGATGTAACAAAAAGTAAGTCAAGATAGCCCGTACTTCATTTTAAAACCTGTTCAAAACGTGTTGCTTAAATATTTAGCAGGCTTTAGCTCAATAATTTTATCACGCATCTTATATCATCTTTACAAGCAGTTCCTCGTGATATATGTATTTACCTTTATTATTTATTTGTGATATTATAATCTGGGTTATCTAATATATATAAATCTCGTGTCACAATGTTTGTCCTCAATTAACCGATTATAATAAAATTCACACACCATGTGCAGTTCGATCCAACTTGAGAGATAGGGTAGTTTAAACATGTAGGTACCACGGGCGAAGCCGGGGCGGACCGCTAGTATTCTTATATAGAGGTATTATATGGGTAGAGTACTTTATATATTTTATAACTGTAGCATAATTTCTTCACAATGCAATATGCGCTGACTTTTTATGGATTTCTTGTAATTTTATGGTAAAGATAACATATAGGATTATTTTTAACGTTGAGAAATAACTGAAACATGGATTGCCTGTATTAGCAGGATGATTTGTGTACCCACCGAAAGTCGTGGACAATGACTTTCTTGTAGATGTCAGCAGTCACTTTGTAAATATAGATGATCATGGTGCAGTTTTGCCATGATTCAGTAACTCTTCAGATTTTTAATAATTGAAACATGATACAATACTTGTTTCCATTGCTAATTCCTGAAATTAATCGGACTGTTTCCTGCTATTTCAATTAGATCATCTGTCCATTTAGGAGGATGCCTTCCCACGCATAAACGTCTACTTTATTATATACTACAATCTACATTCTTTAGGTTTATAAAAAAAAAACATAAACTGCACTAGCATTCTTTCAAAACTCCTATCGCAACAAATTTGTTAATTTTATCACAAATACAGTGAGGTCACTTATTGAATTTTGCGGTACTTATAAAGGTTACCTTCTTTCAGCAAGGAATAATAAAAAGTATATTTTTAAATGATACAATCTTGAAAGACCAATTTTTTACCAACAAATTCATTTACCGTCTTTATCACTTAGTTACAATTCATTCCGATCAGCCAAAATGTTTTCTTTTAAATACGTACACAATCTATTCAAACATTTTTTCTTTGAGAGAAGAAGCGAATATTGTTGTTTGAAATAATATATAAAATATTTTTATTTCAAACAACAATATTCGCTTTCATCATTTGCAGATTTACACAATCAATAATCATATCCATCCAAGAAGCTTAGGTATATCTAATACACTGGAGATTTCAGTATGAACATTAACTTGTAACAAGAAAATATGACCTTGAATGACGCCTGTATGTTTTTTTAATGTTCATACTGAAATCTCCAGTGTATTAGATATAAGCTTCTTGTATCCATCGTATCAATTTAGCATAAACAGAGTCTTATAAAAAACAATTGAAGCATATTTGGAAGTCTTCATTACTACTATACATGTGATAAGGTTATTCCAAATTCTATTCAGGTCTCTATTGCCCAGTGATGACCCACTACAGGCTTCAATAGTACTAGAATAGTAATTTCAATAACCACATTTGGCCTAGAACATTCCAGCCTAAATTATGTCGTGTGGTGTCACGAAAGTAATCAACGTTTTTAAAAAAGTTGCGAAATGGACGTTTGCAGATGTGCGGGACTTCAATTTTAACACGCTCAAAGGGTTTCCTGAAACTGTTTCCCTATCACTCTTTGGATGCTCTTTGGTCTTTGGTTAAGTTGTATATGTATTGCTATAATTAACCATCATGTATTTTACATGTGTTTTAGTTTATGCTTTGTCTGAAAGTATTAATGTTTATTTTAAATCGACTTAATAAGGCGGTGCTTCTCAATTCAACTGTATTGTTTGAGGTTTGTTATCTCAGAACTTTCGACTGGGTCTACCGATTTTGATGATTCCTTTTTCATTTGAAAACTGGTGGCTTTAGTGTGATTCCATTTAAATTTGGTCTAGTTCTATTTACTTGAAGTTTTATGTTATTGAGCAAAGTATTTGACCTTGCTCGTCTTAAAAAATACATAGAAGTAAAGATCACATGACAATTCAGTTTTAAGGAAACACACAGTCCTCTTTAATTAGAATCGCCCACACATGTGATATACGTTATACATAGTTTAGCTTTAGACATTGGTAAATCCAAATTATAATGATTGTTCAGTGGAAAACACGTGTGTGGGTTTTAACATTACATTATTAATTTATACAACTGATTATATTCTGAATTATACCATATTACAAATCTATTGATAAATAAAAATTGGCCACTAAATAATCTTTCCTGTTAGTTTCTGTTGTTTGCATTTTTATTGAAAAACATTTCAACCAAATGGAGGAATAAAAATTAAAATGAATAAAGGGTTAAAAAAAGGGTTTTTGTTTCAACACAGCATCATCAGATATCCTTCATATTTTTTAAAAAAAGCTTTACAAAGGTAAGCTATAAGACAAACAGTAGTAATATGTATATTAATATTATGGTAATATGAGGAAATAATTATGTTTTAAAAGTTCCTATGTTTGCAAGTTTATTAACATTTAGTTTCATAAAGGTTAAGAGCCGGGGGCAACACTTTGTTGGAAATATATGCAAAAGAAACAATCTATGAACCAAGAAAAACTTATGATCTATATAGGGAATCATTGTATCATGAATATTCTATATAACTATATAACAATTAAGGTGATAAACAAGTGGCCAATATTCAAATACTGAAATACTTTTACAGCAATTACGTTTTATTAAAATTATTTTCTGAGTATGGGTGCATACGATCAAGACTATTTATTTTCGTGTTTATATTTCAATTGTTTTCGCTTGGTGGGTACCCTGTTGATATTTAGAGTCGTCTTCCCATAACGTGTGGCCAATTTTCATAATTTTTGATAGAAACAATTTCGAAGCACCATTTATTGTTCTTTTATAAACTTCTTCAGGTGTATCTTCATGGAATATTTGAATAGCTGCTGAATGTGAGATGTTTCCTGAAAACATATCAAATCAATTGCTATTGAGTTGCAAAGAAGCTACAACTACTAGGAATTTTAATTTTCTCAACTTTTATCGAACACCGCGGAACATAATATTAATAGTTTTAAGAAAAATATATTATTAGAATTGCTTTTAATATAGCGGTAGAAACTTCAAGGCTTTATCAAACAGATTCAAATTATTTAGCAAATTACCAGACAATGAGGTTTGAACTCTGTAAAACGACAAATTAGAGATTAAAGTAGATGTTGCAACAAGGCACGTTTAAAAATATATAAGAATTACATTTATATTTTGGATAAAAGACCAAAGATTATCTGAGTGCAAAGCAATGCAACGACTAATGAACAATATATGTACATGTTATGTAAGATAACATATTATAGAAAAGCTATAAATATATTTACGTAGGGTATTATACTCAAAACAATTTCCATTTACTTTTATAGTAAAGTGTAGATAGTAAAAGAGTAATAATAAATATTTATCATAATATAAAATAACTAGCTGCGCCCCGCGGTTTCACCCGCGTGGCTCCGCTCCTGTTGGTATAGCGCGATGATAATATCATCGCGCTTTAGGCTATATATATGTATATAATATAGCCTACTGCCTATAGCCTATAGATTGATCGATCGATATATCGATTGATCGATTGATTGATTGATCGATCGATGGATTATTGGTTGATCGATTGATCGATTATTGATTGATCGATAATGATTGATCGATTAATTAATTGAATGATCGATTGAAATTGATTGATCGATTATTGATTGATTGATTGATCGATCGATTGATTATTGATTGATCGATTGATCGATTATTGATTGATCAATTATTGATTGACTGATTATCGATTGATCGATTATTGATTGATCGATTATTGATTGATCGATTATTGACTGATCGATTATTGATTGATCGATTATTGATTGATCGATTATTGATTGATCGATTATTGATTGATCGATTATTGATTGATCGATTATTGATTGATTGATTGATTGATCGATCGATCGATTGATCGATCGATATTTAGTTTAGGCTGGGATCTTCAAATTAAATACCGGATATGCTGATTTACTTTATTACATTTATAAATTTATACTTTATTACACTTAGGTAGGCGAGTGGCAGGCGACTGGCTCTCGCAGGAGTGTCGCCATTCGCCGCGCCACAAACCGCTGAATTTACGATATTCGATTACTGCGAATAATAACACACACTACATACACCCCCTTCTAAAAAAAAAGACGGGTTGCACTCCGGGAGTGCCGGCAGAAGTGAAAACTATACTTGTAGTGATTATTAACGTTCAGCATGTTTGATATTTTGGAATGGTATCCTAACGCATGGAATATAAGGGCTAAAAAAAAATCCGTCTTACGCTTTTTCGATCAGGCCACGTGTCCTGACGCGAGTTTAAGATCTTATACCCAACGCCGCTAAAGAAGTTTTCACTTCAAAAAGTTATTGTGGGTTATCCATAAGAGATAGACATATACCATCGCGGACATTTCTGTAGAACTTTTCAATGTGTATAATACTTAGTACAATATTTTGATAAAACTCGTAGGGTTCAGCATGCGTTTGCAATGTAAGCGGAAAAAATGTAACTATTTACGACATCACATTAGAAACCTCAAAAATAACAGTACTTCTCCACTATTTAATGGATGTTATTATACATATAAACCTTCCTCTTGAATCACTCTATCTATTAATAAAAACCGCATCAAAATCCGTTGCGTAGTTTCAAAGATTTAAGCGTACAAAGGGACATAGGGACAGAGAAAGCGACTTTGTTTTATACTATGTAGTGATATGTAACATAAAACTATATAATTAATTATAAAAATTGTTGATCATTAAGGAAGAAAAGGGAATTTAAACGAATAGTAATCAATATTCAATTTGTCGTTAATTAAACTATTCTGCACGCAGTAATCAAGTCCATAATGAACAAAGCTGACCGATATATTTAACGGCATAGTTTCTATTCGAACTCTGAACCCTGGATGAGATCTAAATTATTGTTAATGGTCCAGAAGTTGATTGACATAGCATGAATCGCTAACGTATGTTGTAATCAGATTAATATGTTTGCGATTGATGTTACTCCCGACTCCCATGGTAATTAAATGCAAGGAACGAATGTTTATTTGTATTATTAACGAATCTTAATTTTTTTTATTAAATATTTATAACGATGTGCAAAAAACGGCCATCTATACTGTTTGGACTTGAATTTACGATGATGTAAGTTGTACTGTTTACTAATTTTTTACAGTATTATCGTTACTTGCCCAACAAAAGCACATCTTCAGTTTGAGTTCTGTTAAGTATAATTATGCTTAGGTACATATGAGTTTAGTATTCAGTCCGCAGACCAAGGTCCAAACAATTTGGTCTATTCTCTTTTAATCCACCTTTTCCTTGACGTGACGCACGCGTTTATTTTTGTTTATTGGTTCGATTGACAATTAACTCGAATAAGAGCGCTTTATGATATGCCTACTTCAAATGAATACGATAGGATCAGCATTGTACAGAATACAGAATACGAGAGTATTCTTTTATATTTCCTTTCCACAATTTAGTTATTTCAGAAATAACTTAGAATTAAAATAGTATTCCACTAAGCTGTCTCGTAAGGATAAAGAATATTACATTTACCTAAATATGACCAAAGAGCTTTAACTACTATAATACTAATTAAATGACTGAACCTTACAAAGCCACGGTCTTTGTAATAAACATGGTCATAATTATAATAAAATATTTTTACTTCATTCCTGGATGTATATTTTATTCCTGTTATAATTTAAAATGTATATTTAATTATTAATGATTTCTCTATTTAACTATGAAATGAGGTTTCGAAGTAATTAAAAGGGTCAGTGTAGGCGTAGGTATACAGTTACAAGGGATGTATTTATTAATTAAATATTTAATAACATTTGTTGTTTAAGTTTTAACATTTGCGCTTTATGTTAATTCGGTTTTTGCATCAGCGACATTTCATCTAACTCAGGGGCCTGGGAAAATCTCTTTTCCGATCAAATTTGACTCAATTGGATTTGAGTGCTGGATACAAATTTTATGGCATTACTTAGTGGTGATCGGAACGGAATTTATTTCCATTTTATAGCGATAAATATAGATCAGTCGTTATATTACTAATATTAGCAACCCTCGATTGTCCTGATTGTATTAAATGAATGTTTTAATGGAATCTGCGAGTTATAAAACCTAGAATGACAAACAAGGACGTAGATTCATGTTATTTTGTTTCGCCTGAAGTGTTCATACTTTCATTGTCACTTCACTTCACGTATGTTTCTATTTCTTTATGTGCATCTACGTCTTTTTAAGCGACTAGATACGATAGACATCATAGAGCAGATAGTAACATCAGCTACTATACCTACCTAATGTACAACAGTAAGCGTTGATTATAAAAGTATGTGTACACACGTACGTAGATACTTAATTGTTACTTTTTCGGTGAAAACATCTCTCAAATAGTTATTAAAAGTCAAATATAAACCTGTTCTAAGTCCACTCTTGTGTTCCACATAGCAGTAAGTATATCCAATGAACACGCCTACAGCTATAGCCGACATGATCATCACAATGAGAGCTGCAGTGCAAACGACACATACCAGCCATTTTGGTTTACTGTAATCATAGATAAAAGAGAGTTTTATATGGTTTTACTGAAAGATTATAAGCACTTATTCAATAACCATGGCACCATTCAATAATTGACAGGATAAGGTGCTTTATTACTCTTACAAACTGTATTCCCTAGTTGCTAAAACCAGATGTTAGTGGTGATAGGTAATCCCTGGAATACATAA
This sequence comes from Colias eurytheme, assembly GCA_907164685.1. Classification (NCBI taxonomy): domain Eukaryota; kingdom Metazoa; phylum Arthropoda; class Insecta; order Lepidoptera; family Pieridae; genus Colias; species Colias eurytheme. The sequence goes on along the minus strand of CAJQZN010027960.1, from coordinate 13,658 downwards.
GGAGTAAAATGCAGTCGGCTCTTCCTTTTCACATCACGATTACAATGTGGTCTTGTGATGATAATGGCGTGTTAATTATTGTTCTGACTTCTGAGCTGAGCTTTGCAGTTTATTACTAAAACTTCTCGGGAAAAGGTCGTCTTTCTATTCATTAAAATTATGAACATTTTTGTTGTCGTTGTTTCAGTTGGCGATAAAGATATTATTCAAATTGAAATGTGATAATATGATAATGAAAGCTTTTAGCTTTAGTGTTTTAAAGTGGTTGTAGTAGCTTTCCATTAGGTACTTTTTGAATATAAAAATTCCCTCTGGTAGGTACATATTTTATGCATTCGGTTGATTGATAAAACTCATAGAACGTTTAGATAAAAATAACTTACTTCTTTAGAGACTCCGGTAAATTTTCAGACTTTAAAATTGTATAATTGGTCATATTATCTTTGTTAATAAATAAAGAATATCAAAAAATAGCTGACATGACAGATCAAACCAACCGCTTGATAACACAGGTCATATAAGTACTGTCTGATACTTTTCTAAATTTAATTGTATTTTTAATCACTCTTTATTTATTTGGGAACAAATCAGATGCATTATTAAAATGTATGTACTTTATAAAATGGTCAATACTTTTAAATGTGTGTTTCAATGTGGTTTCAAACAACGTTGCAAAGATCACGCTTTTCTTTCTTTTGGCTATGATCTCGTATTTATGGCTAGTTTTCTGACATAATATACATATTTACATTGTTTATTTTTTATATTATTTTTATATTTTACAATATATCTTTTATTATTTTACTCAAAGTAAATAATGTGCCACTGTTCTGCAATATTAAATTGTTTAGGAAATTTAACGTATATTTTCGAAAAGTAAGTTTAATATTTTTATCCAGAAACTCTTATATTTTATATTAAACCCATTTCTTAGAGATATGCTCAAGAAAACCTTACTTAAAAATATCTTTCGCATGAAATCTTACTCACATAATAATGACGGCAAATAGTGATACATTGAATTCTTCGAAATTAAACTTTGATCGATATTATTTTGCCCATGCGGTTTTAAGGGAGATAACAACCAAACTATAAACATTAAATAGGTACCTTGGTTTTCGTTTATAACGAAACTATGGTGGGATTTAATATTTAATATTCCAAAACTTGTAAAGAATTCAACATTATAAATGAAATGAGCCGTTGATAAACGCCTTTATTACTTAAAAACTCCGAGGATTAATTTGGACAGTAATGAGTTCCAGAAACTGGGATTGTTTTGAATCAATGCTAAGGAAAAGACAATAAAATTGTATTAATTTTTTCATTTTATTTCATAATGTATTTTTAATATCGTTGTATCATGAATAAATAGAGATTTTGCATATTATATATTTTAAGATAAAGCGGGCGAAGCTGCGGTCGGAAAGCTAGTAGTATCATAAAAATATTTCTAAACAGCATATCCAGGTAAAGTTATTTAAATACCTAATATTTAATTTATTTATTTTTCAGACTCACAGCATGTTGCGCCGCGGTAGCTGTTGTGTCCTGCCTCGTTTCAACCTTAATATTTATGTTGAGCATTGGAATTGGCCTTGGTTACAATTATTGTTACGTTGACTACACTTCTGGCAGACGAGTTGAAGATGGTATGTATTTGCTATCTTATAAATTGTTGAGTTAAAGTAAACACAAGAAGAAGAGCTTACTTATGTCCATCTAATTAGAATATTTAAAGAGATTATTTTTCTCTTTTCTAAAAATAACACATTAAATCTAATTGTTAGCCTTTAAATTTATCCAGTAGGTATGTCCTAATGACTGCTTCCCTGGTACAGTGGTTGACGCGTGAGCGTAGCTAACCGAAGGGCCCTGGGTTCGATTCCTGGTGGACATGAAAAAAAACCTACTTGTCCCAAAAGAAAATCTATCAGTGACACAGATGTATGCATAATGCATCTGCCCTTTACCCTCACTTGGGGACACAGGACTTCACTTTTCATGTCCTAATGAACAAAATTACTAAATTATGTATAATTATTTTCAGAAATTAATTCGGCCACTACAATAGATGTTAATTCTATAGTAGAAGTAACACAACGTAATACAAATAACGCCAATGTGTCAAAAGCAATAGGACGTATATACCTACAACCAACGATGAGCATCCCCATAAAGAGTAACATCGACTTCCCGCTTCTTATACAGAGGATTAAAGCGTCTAAGAAGAATATAACGTTACAATTAACGTTATAATGACGGAATATTCGCTTTATTATTGAAGATGAAATGTCCAAGTTGAGTTTCAAGGAGCTATTGTGAAATCGTATTTTCTTTTAAGGAAGTGAATGTTGGGAACAATTTGCAGCGCTCGGGGTTTATAATGAATACAAGCTATATAAATGTATAATTAACAACGATTTTTACATTTTTTTTGTTTAGAGAGAAGTCTTTTACTTTTACATTTTTATTTTATTAAAGTTTGTTTTTGTTTTTTTGGCTTTTTTTTCGTAATGAGAAATGAAATGTTTCTCTACTATCGAAGTTTAACAAACAAAGGTAAGTATCAATAGCAAACAATATTTTATATTTGTTAGAGAAAAACAACAACACTTTTGGTACTTTCATAATTCAGTAGTTCGAAAGCTTACCTCCAACATGCTCTCAAACGTTAGAGCCATGTTAGAGCTTTGTAATATTACTTTAGATAAAATTCGTTGGAATCACATTCATAAAAAATTAGTTGACTTTTTCAATATATAGACCCTACTATTAAGTATTCTGTAATATAGACAAAACACACATAGACGACCATAAACTAATACTTACCATGGCATATAAGCTTCTTGACCATGGCCTTACCACTTTCTAATCAAAAATCTTTGACACGATAATAATGGTAATAATGTCATTACGACAAATTCATTACATTATTGTCTCTTTATAATTTGCTATTTTTTTATATTCCGAAGAAAGATATCATTCTTATTTAATGGGTTGTATAGTCAGCGTTATCTCTCATGTGCTGCAAGTATCCGAGAAGTAAGTATCTAAATTTAATGATAAATGAGAATAAATTCTTATTTTCGTTATCTTAAACGCGAAAGTTTATAAGTAAGGATGGATGGATGTCTGGATGATTGTTACTATTTCACGGAAAAACTATAAGACGGATTTAGATGAAACTTTAAAGGAATATAGGTTATAAATGAGACTAACAGCTATAGAAATATTTGATTTTGTATGCGGGTTCGTCCACGGGGGAAACCGTCATAATTTATTGCTTCCCTGGTTGGCCTAAGTTTACAGATACTACGTGGGTACTACCACGTAGATTTTGGAACTTTAATTGGCTGTTAGCTGGTTTAATTTCCCAAGTATTATGTTTTTTAGTTCCTATATTACATGGTTTTCGTATCAAATTGCTATAATATCATATTTCTGACAAATGAATTTTTATTTCATTTCATATAAAATTAAGGGCTTTATTTTTTAAACTGCCTTGTTGTATAATATGAAATGTTTACCGATTATTTAAGAGAACAAAAGTTTTTTTACTATAATCTCTAAAATCTTCACAGGAAATTGTAATAATGTCTATCAACAATAAATTATATACATTACTTACTTGCTTTTCAGGATATCAATTTGTTTCTCATGCGCCGCGTTGGTATCTTGCATCATTGTAACAATAACATTAACGTTATGTATGGGGATTGGTATCGGATATAATTATTGCTACGTAGATTTTAAAACAAGGCACAGATACGGTAATTTTTGCATTGTTTTTCCCTTTTCTTATTAAACGAAGCTTTAAGCTTAGGATTTCACTAAAGACGCGTTTAATGTCTCCTACTTTAAAATTTATGTTCTCAGCTCGAGCTCAATGAATTTAGATTGAATTGAAAGCTATTTTCTGTGGAATAATTGAATTTATTCAAGTTCATTGAACTGTTTATGTGGAAAAATACTAATTCATTGTTAAAATGTGTGGAATTGAGAATTTTAAGTGAATTATAATTTTAGCAGGGATGAGAAAGTTGAAACATTTTTGAAGTGAAACTTCTTTAGACGCGTTGATAGTAAAATTTCAAGGTCACGTCATGGAGTAAGGCGTCGAATTTAGTATCTTTGAATCTTGCCAATGAAGTTTCACTTCTGACACATGTGCTCGGCACACACGCTTTTTTATTAAATATATTTTAATTTTCAGTGCCAGCACGCTACAAATGGTATCGCTATCACCCAACCCCACATTGGCGACGATCAGAACGTGATGATTCTTATGATTATGTTTCGGAAGATGCTGAGGAAATACAAACAACAGAAATAAATTCTAATTCCACAATAACTACTCAAGCCTATGAAAATAATGATACTACTTCAGCATCACTAAATGAAAAAACAAGTCCTTCAAAGGTGTATGACGTAATTGTAAATGAAATATTGAAAGAAAATGTAAAACGTAATAATCTAAGTAACACAATTGAATTAAATGAAAATGACAACTCGAAACTACTTATTCCTATAAGTGGTTTGGATTTAATATCTCTATTGTCGAAGTGGAGAGCTGAAAATAGAAATTATTCACTTCAAATAGTTGTTTCTTAATGGGTTCGAATAATGCGTTTAGATGATTGTACTTTTAGAAATAATTTTACTATATATTTAAGAATATTTTTGAATATATTTTGTTCGCTTTTCATTGTTTTATTTTCTTTTAGGCGTAGTAAAGTAATACTCTTTGTATTGTGGTATTATCACTTTTTTGGTACATTTAAGAATTTAGATTATGAGATATTTGAATAGCCATGCAAATGAATAAAGGCAGCACAGATACTGTTGCAAAATGCTTGTATAGGTTTTTACCACAGATAACTGTGTGATTTCAGAATAGTTGTAATAATCTGTAGGCATTTCAGGGCAAGTTTCAGTTTTATTTATTTAATATTCTGTGAATATTTGACAATGGCATACGATTATGACGTCAAAATTATCATGATTAAAAAGTTTACTAAATTATTATTACCCATTAATTTATATATTCCATGACTAATGTGGTTAATAAACCGTCAATAAAATAAAACCAATAGAAGTATTGCAGATACATGACCCCAATGGATCCTGCCGTAGTTGTAATGCTACAGGCAGTTGCTTTTAGAATAATGTAAAATAATGTGGTAAGTAGATAGCTAAAAAGTAGCATAATATCTTTAAAATAGTTGATATATATTCTTGATCATTGTGAAACAACGTATTATATGGTGAAAAAAGGGTTTATTACCTACCTATCGTTCAAACAGTTGAGTTCATAAAGGTTATAATTCAAGATAAAGCGTCGGTAGAGATTGTGGTAGAGATCATAAGAGATGCACATTTAGGTAGCTATTATCTCTCAACAAAAACACGTAGGTGTTGTGTTCTTTTTTATTCCATAACAATTATTGTCACAATACGTGCAGTTGTGTTGAGTCTTTCAATACCAATTAGAATACTCTGTTACTTTGGACCTGTTTCCAGGACTAAAAGCAGAAATACAAAGAGCTAGGAATAAAAGCAATATCCGTATCTATAATCATCTACATACATTAGGGTATCATAATATATAACTGAAAAGTATTTTATTACAAAGTTGTGATGTAGATATTGATAGATAACAACTTCAAATCGTAAACCTGATCGTGAGCAATTTATCTTGTTTGTTTGGGTCGAGTTTTATTTTGCTTTCGCTAGGTGAACAGTTGCCTCCAAATACATAAGTACACTCGATTTATTCCAATTTTGCTTTGACTCGTTATAAAGTTTTTGTTTATTTTGTTTTCCCTAGGTTATAATATTAAGCATAGTTTTGGAATAATATAAAACGTCAGACAATATGAAACATAAGTTGTATAATACGTAATTTAACTTCAACAAAACTTATACAATGCATACAGGCTACAGCATAAAGTTTACAGTGCCATTACGAATGAACTTGATGATATACCTATTATCAGACTTACAGTCGGTATGGTGTAATTTTTTTGTGACAAACCGACTTAGTAGATAGGTGAGATAATTTATAGGAGTTTAATAAATACTATATCACTGCTAAGTATCAAAATCCGTCCAGTGGCTTTCGGTTGAAAGGGTAAAGACACATTCATACAAAATTTCGCATTTATTCGTTCCTACGAATATGCCTAAGATTGCATGCATAATTTCACTGATTTTAAACTATTAATTTCGTTTTCTTTCATTAAGTTTTCGTAACATCATAATTGGCGGCGGTGGAAGCGGTTGTTGTTTCCCAATACCGAACCCATGTTGCTGCTGCCATTGCTGCTGTGAAGTCATCTGCAAGTGTCTGTGCTGTTTTATCTTTCTTGCCTTGATTGCTGTGGGAATCTTGATCCTTGCTGATTTGTTGTGTTATTATTTGTTTATTACTATTTAATAATTGTTTATTTATTGTGTTATTAGTAAAGTTTTAATTTCAGTAGGGTTCATTAATATTTATCGTAGTTCAATATAGAAAATGATTTTCATTTATTACAATTGTAGTATTATAGTATTAAATTATCTGTAGTATTATATTGTAGGTGAGTTTGCCCTTGGTGATAAAATACAAGTAACTACGTAAAATGTAAGTGTCGTGAACAGAGATAAAAACAAACGTGTTGGTCGTCTAACTAGTAAAATTTTCATCTTGGGTATAATAATAATGAATACTTCAAATTGATTTATTGTATAATTTGCTATTACAATACACCTACCGCGTTTATTCTACTATGTTATTGCTGATTAGAAACATATGAGTTTCTCCACTTGCTGATAAAGTTAGTTTTTACGGTGTGGAAGCGGCTCTAAACACTTATTTAATAGCCATTCAAAACATAATTTACAATTATTATGTTATACTTACTCTCCTGATAAGTAACAGCATGTTTTAAAATAAAGTGCATGAAAGGCATATAATCTGATTTAGAAAAAAAATATATATATACATATATCTTTTTGTAAAAGGTTTTTTTGAATGTTCATAGACTAAAATAGACATGAACATTTTTTTTTAATGAAACTTCTCATCATTAAGATTGAGAAAATAGTTTGATGTGATTTCTATGAACTATAATTTTATTACAGTACTAGCGGTCCGCCCCGGCTTCGCCTGTGGTACATAATATTTACGTTTTCTCTACATAAGAACCATCCTCGTACTTCAAGGAATATAATATTAAAAGAATTATCGAAATCGGTTCAGCCGTTCTCGAGTTATGCGCTTACCAACACATTTTGCGATTCATTTTTATATATAAGAAGATTTGTTCAATATTCCATACTTAATTACCTATAGTTTTACGTTTATTTTCAGGTTCATAGTCTACAGTGCTACGAAGGTTTGTACAATTTATGAAAATAAAAACAAATTTGAATGTCATATCACAAAGTTGTCACATGACAATGTCGCGTGATGTTTATGAAATGGAATAAATAAAAAATGCGATCCAACAAAATTTTAAATGAGAACTCAGAAATGAAGTAATGTGGTATGTTACAAAAGCAGCGCAAAGATATATGTTTTCGAATAATAGAATTTTAAATCCATTTCATAAATGTGTTTTTAAACAAACATTATGTTGAGAACGAAGTTTTATGGAAATGTAACTTATGTTACAAGATTTATTGTTTTGTGAATCTATCAAAAATATTTTAATGTAACGTTAGAATTGATTTACTTTATTCTATTCATGAAAAGTTATAGCATATGGTAGTTTGTGTTTACAATGATATATTTTGGATATATTGTCTTCATTTAAGGTTTTACGTAAAATGAAATTGATCTTCTGAAATTTTAATACCAATTTTTCAATTGAGTATGAGTTAAAGTCGCTTCATTATGTTATTTCTCTGACGTTTTCCTCTACCAAACACAAGACTAAAGAGTCAATCAAAAACTGTTGTATGTTTAATAAATTATTGCTCTACAAAGCTAAAGCTATATAGTTAATCTTATATTATTAATACCTACTCTTTTTTTCAGCTGGGGTAACGTGTATATCAGCAATGATGCTATAAGTACCGTAGCACAAATTATCTTTTGTGTAGTTTTCTGCGCTCTCGGCCTCATAGCCTTGTTCGTCCTGGTAATTAGTGACGTTATTTGTAAGTAAACAATGTATTTAGTTATTATAGTTAATTAGTAGACCGGAGTTTTCTGATTGTGTCTATTTTTCTTTCGTCAATATTCCTGCTGTCCTGAGTCTAATTAAAAGTTAAAATACATGCCACTTGTTTGAAAGTAAATGCTTGTAATCAAAATACAGATAGATATGAATTTATTGATTTTTTTTTGTTTCAGAGTGAAAACGTAGCATGATGTTGAAAAGCGAAACGTATGGACGTATATTGACGTGGAAAAAAGATCTACATGTAATGGATAACATATTCATTTATTTCGAGATACGTTTTTGTGGTTTTTCTGTAAATTGTGGTTGTATTTTTAATAATGTTTCTGTGATACGTTTAATAAAGTTTCCATCAGAGTTCTCATAGATTTTTTTAATTGTGAAATTAATACTTTTTTGACGTGACAACGTCTTATAATTCGATAAAGCCGGCTGCACGCACGAAAAAACATGACTCATACGGCGTTACCTCGCTCTGACTCATCTGAGGCGTTCCATGTAAGGCTTAAAGTGCGAGCGAGAGCGCGGAACGAGCGACAAAGAAGCACAATCGGACGTTGTCACGTTCAACTATCGTCAGTAGGTAAACCGACTTTACAGACAACCAATTTTTTTTACCTGAAATTATTTTACCTGATTAGTGAGTGATTAGCTATTGCACGAGTTATTACTATTACCAGTGATTTTTTTCTAAATGGTTCTTCTTACTTTTTGTTCTATGGTAGGAGATGGTAGGTATATCCGTCATGATATTATTTGCCCTTGTGAAAATATTTCCCCCATGAGCATCTTCATCATAAGTACTTATATAGTGAAATCTTCTTTCTTTAAAAAAACAGACAAAACTATACGAGGATAAAAGAACTCTTCTTAATTTTTCTTCATAGAGCATAGATGTGTCACATGTCTCTTTGATTTTTATCACGCCTTGCCTCATCTTCCCTGTGTCAAATAAATTTTATTAAAAATGAATCCGATTTAACAGTAACTATGTGGTAAGTAACGCCCTTAGGTAGAGTCAACGTGTTCCCTCTAAAGTCTCAGGTATTGCAATGATACACGCATCGTCATTGCAGATAAATTTACTAAATGGTTTCTCCTTTCAGTTATTGCTGTGCACATCTAGCGAAGTTCCTTTGCTTCTTAATACCAATGGTAATAGCTGTCATGGTCGGCACATTTCTTTACAATCACATAAAGTCTGTTCGAAATGACTTGCCGTAACGAGGTTTCTAGATTTCCATAGCTTTTATGTGGCAACAATGGGAAATTGGCTTATTATAAAGTACACATGTGAGTTATTGTTGAGTTTTCCCTTTATCTGTTTAGTGAAATTGTTATAGGCGTAAATCACGTGCTCTTTATATTTCATATATCCAATTGTGTTGTTCTTTATATATGTTTAATTTTTGAATAATTTTTAAATATTCAATAAGCTATTATTCAATAGTGTTTTATCAATTAATTGTTATTATATCTTATGAATTATATAGGTATGTACTAATTTATGGTTCTTAAGTTACACCAAGATTTACTTTTCCAGGTGCAATCTCCGTGAATCGTGTTTTATAATGTGTATCGTTTGAGTGTTGTACTTACCTTTTATATTATACATAAGTAAAGTACCATCATAAATCAATTGGTTTTTGTTAACATAAATAACCGCCTTGCATTCCGCCACATTATTATATTTGCATGATTATTATTACATTGGAATTAATACTCTATAATAATTGACAAAATTGTTAGTATTTATTTATTAAGAATGATTCTTTTTGAAGCGAATAATTGTAAATATCAGTTGGTACCTATTGATATAAATAGCTTTATCAATAATAAATTAACAGAAAAAGACAGCTGGTGCTTAAAAACAAATGGATGGCACAACTCGTAATATTCTTTTAGTTTTCATTAAATTATTAATGGATTTTACTTTATTTTCGACATTATATTTATCCACTATGGTACATTTGTTATGGTGAATTGAAAATTTTCTAAAGCTTCTATAGCTCTCATTCTTGTTCCATGTAAAAGTTGAGATAAAAGTCGCAATTTTCAGGACATGGAGGATCACGTTTTTTTGCTTTCTAAAAATGCAGTACCTCTTTTTAATTTTTCTTCATAGAGAAGAGAGATAACTCTATGACTCTACGATTTTATATTGGTGATATAAGCTTCTTGATATTGGTCATTGTGTTGGTCATTCAAAAGTTGTGTCATTTGTGGTGTCATTCAAAGTGGGTGAAAAATATTTAGCCTGTACTATGTGGTGAGTAAAGCGTGGTAAAGCATAATGCAAATCGTAAAGATTATATTCACAAGAATATACTTACTTATAGGTTATTTAATTATTAGTTTTCCTCTTAAAACATAAATTAAAATTATTAATTAGGTTTTGTACCTGTACTCAGACCTCTAACAAACATCCCAAAAATACAAAGGTTAATATAACTATAAATATACGCAGTGGATTGTCTTCTCGTGGGTTTATTAGACAATATCGTTGGTTTCATAACACAAATGAGATATTATACCGATAACCGAATGCATGGACGTAGAAAAGAACCTTTTTTTCTACGTCCATGAGCGAATGTATGTTTTGTATGGTAGGTACATATATCGCGGTCACATTAACTTGACGCATGGGCCATGGGCAAAATGACAAAATGACGTCATCGAAGCCATGCGGCATGGCTTTGATGACGTTATTTTGTATCGGTAACAGAGATGCTAACCATACTGACGATTGCCGGGCGAGCTAAGGGAATGCTGGGGGAAGAAGGCGGGTTCTCGCATTCCAGCGATGCGTCAAGTTAATGTGACCGCGTAGTACATCGTGGATCGTGGGTTTCACGTCTTTGGACTGCCATGCCGTTCCTATGCAATTTAAATCAGTTACAGCTTATTTAAGTCAGTTATTATGTATTTTATTTTCAGTTTCTGCTTTGTAGATATAGTGAAGTGCCTTTGCTTCTTGATTCCAATGGTAATAGCTGTCATGGTGGGCACATTTCTTTACAATCACATAAAGGCAGTAAGAAAAGATATACCTTAACAAGAGTATTATATAATATCTACTTGTAAGAATGGGATATTGACTTAGTGCAAATTATTCATGTGAGTTATTGTGGAGTTTTCCTTCAATACCAATTTAGTGAAACTTTATGGAGTTCAATTTTCTGCTCTTTTTTGCATCATAATTATTATAGCTTTTGAATGTAAATAGGACAATTCATTTTTTAAGTTTTTAATAAATGTTAAAATAACACCAATGCAATATTTTATTCGAACTTTTTTATTTAATTTCCAGGTGCAATATTTTGCGAATGGAGTTGTGTGTTTTATTCTAGTGTTGTAACAACAATGTTATTATTTATTTTATAAATAAGTAAAGATAAAAGAACCTTCATACCTCTGTTTGTTTTTATTAACAACTAGCGGTCCGCCCCGGCTTCGCCCGTGGTACATATTTACGTTTTCTCTACATAAAAACCATCATCGTACTTCAAGGAATATATTAAAAAAAGAATTATCGAAATTGGTTCAGCCGTTCTCGAGTTATGCGCTTACCAACACATTTTGCGATTCATTTTTATATATTATACAGAATACATTGAAGATGATCTTGTTCCTTTGCAACTAAAACACAATATTATTTTAAATATTGTTACCCAAGTAGGTATTGATCGAAAGTAATAAAAAAAACATCCTCCAGATTTCTCTTTAATGAATTGAAATTGAATGATGGTCATGAACTCAGCTTAGGAGATTGTACATTTTAAATTACCCAATCAAATCCACTCGACCAATATAATAAAATATATTGACGGTACCTACCTAAAACCAGTAAAGTTTGGTACAGAGATAGTTTGAGACCTGAAAAAGGACATAGGATAGAAGATAGTTTTATCCCAGATGCCACAGGAACGGGAACTGGGGATTTTTCTGTGACTACACGGGTAAACCTGTAGATAATAAAAGTAAGTTGATTTAAAACATACTATCCAAACCATTAGGTATTAAGTTGCATTTAACGCTCTACAATAATTGGCGACAAAAACGTATAATTTATTTATGCCATTAAGAATAATGATTGTCTCCGAACAAGCGAGTAATCGGAAACAATATGTACCATCAGTTATGATATAAACACGCATCATCAATAAGTAATTAATTGAGAAAATCCGCTTGTGTTATACTGAGTTTTTAATGAAGATAGATCGCTTAAAAACGCTCGTGAAAGATAATTAATGCTTCCCTCTCATAATACTACAATTAATTAACTTTTTTGCTCAAATATCAATAATGAAATACGAACTCATGAAGTGCGTAAACATATTTTAATTGTAAGATCATAGAGAGAAAATGTTTCGTGTTTAATTTAGAAAAATAGATAGACTGATATTCAACAGAATGGATGAAACATAAATTTTCCATGCTAACCTACTCTCTTTTCTTCAACTTCCTCGAGAAATGTGATCTTTTTAAGCTCATTTAAGCGCTAATAGCACTGTAGATACATTCGCTTCATCTAACGTAACTACCATTTAATAAAAACACATTTGGATGTGTTTTAAATATCCTAGCTTCGAATTCAATTATCGTTGTCCAATCAAACGAACACAGCAAACAAAGCAAGTGGTCACACCAGACCGAATTGAATTGGACAAAGCGCATTTCATTATCGAATCGGATATACGATACACCTGTTATATGTAGGTATACGTTGGATACTACAAAAACCGGACAAGTGCGAGTCGGACTCGCGCACGAAGGGTTCCGTACTATGGGACGTACCTACTACCCTTATAAATATTTTTTAATTGTTAGTATTTGTTGTTATATCGGCAACGGAAATACATGATTTGTGAAAATTTCAGCTTTCTAGCTATCACGGTTTATGAGATACAGCCTGGAGACACAGTCAGACGGAACCCTAAAAATAGGGCAGCTAAATTTCTAGTGAGTTGTCAATTTCCACACGTCGCGTCGCATGCGACACGTTTGACCCGTGTTAATGCAATCACTTGAAGGCTGTTTGGCGTTTGAAATTTGAAAACAAACGGGGTGGAATTGAATTCTTTTGGCTCAAATAATCGTTTGGGAAAAGGTAGTTTATTGACTGAATAATTATGTTGTAAGTTCTCACATATTTTAAAAAGTGCATGCAATAGAGCAATGCCACATTAATATCATACTAATATTATAAATGAGAAGGTTTGTGAGTATGTAGGTATTTATGAATGTTTGTTACTCTTTCACGCAAATACTACTGAACCAATTACAATGAAATTTGGCACACACATAGAGGGGTAACTTGGATTAACATATAGGATAGGTTCCCGGAAATGTCACATGAACAGAAGCCGCGGGCGGAAAGCTAGTACATAATATCACAGTATTACCATTATTTCCTACAGTAGTGCGACGAATGTACTTTTGCAGAGAAACGGAGGGGAACTGGCGGGGGTCGGGCGACGCGGGCCG
>CAJQZN010027956.1:0-21681 GCA_907164685.1 Colias eurytheme | reverse complement strand
GCATTTTAAACTATTGTGTACAAAAATAAGAGAACCTCCATGAATAGAAAATTCTTTCTAATCCTTTGAAATGGAAAATAAAATCTCTATCAATATTAAAAAGCAGCAAAAATAAACAGCACATAATCCAAAGTAAGCAGAGGCGTTAATGCGCTCCGTGCCGGGATTAAGTTATCGGCAGGCAATAGGTGAAACGATAAGCCATGAAAAATGAGTGCTTACTTATGCTTATATAACTTACTATATAACTTTATACACTTATCCTGATGTATGTTCCCGGGTTGAGTTAGTATGGTAGTCTAAATAACGTTTTATTGGTAGAATTTATGGATATGAAAATGAAATAAATTTATTTGTCCATTTACGTTTTAAAATAACTGGTAAGAGAGAGGTTCCCGACAATATTATTTTGAACACCGTAGGTTTATTAACGTGCGATCAAACTTTAATTTGTAAATTTAGTTTGATCGCACGTCTTCTCATTTCTATATAGAATAAAGAGTCATAGAGATATAGATTATAGAGTTATAGAGCTGTATCTACCTTTTCCGTTTATTTCAGCCATAACGCTTACTATGCGCCTACTATATATAATATGTACTAAAGCAAATATCTATAGACCCCATATAATATGGGGAACAGAGCAGTAACAGTATATGCATTCAACCTGGCTATACATAGCCCACATTTTATTGGCTTTGTCGAGTACTGAAACGAATATTTTATGCGACTATTCAACGCAATCTTTTAGCGCTCAGGTGGAAACAAAAATTCGGTTTTATTCAGATAAACGCGGAATAAATGTTAATGGTTTACTGAACTGTGAAACTGCAGTGGCGCTGCAGATTTCAATCAAATGATGATAAATTTGTTCAGTTAAATGTCGAGTAGTTTTCTAGTGATTAAATGTGGCGGATTTCTGGGCAGCAAATTGTTGAATTTGTTTTACCGTTATATTTATTTTAATGTAAAAACTTTTAGAATTTTTATATTTGAATTTTTTTCCGTAGCAAAAGTGTTTAAAGTAATTGCTATATTAATTAAAATCTTTTACAGACACGTCTGTTTTTGCATACCGTTTGCATTTTGTCACACAAGTGGCATACTTTTCAAATCTAATTAACATAGTTTAATTTAATTACTATACATTTAAATGTAACATCTGCGTTTGCTGTAAATGTTTATGGACGAAGTTTTTGGGAGCGGCACATATGCTCGTTTTCCTGCGATTCGCATAATTCATAAAGATGAGGAATAAGTGGGGAAGGCAAATACGGTATATTTTTCTTTTTCCCTTATTGTATAGGTACATTTTCAAGATACATTGTTCAATTCTAAAATTGAAACTGGTTAGGTTTTGCTTATCATATACCTTTAAATATAAATAATGTTTAAGGCACCTAATATAAGAATTGCAAATATACACTCTTGATGCTTAATAGACCCTTAATAGAAGGTACGATTTTGTTATCTAAATATTTTTGTTGTAAATGATGTGTGAAGAGAAGAAGAGTTTTAATAATACATTATATTAATATTTAATTATTGACATCATCTATGTAAATAATACCTATAGCTTTTTCATGCATCTTGTGAGCCTTTAATAAGAACCTATTTCGTATCGTTATAGTATCAAGTTCCATAACTCCATATCACGCTATCCGCAGTGGGAACATTTTTCATTCTGGGGATTTTCAGCGGTTGGATGAATGACGTAATAACCTCTGGTACAAACGAGCAAGTGGTATAACGTTTTGAAAACGTTTGGATAACGGTTGAACGCTTATATAGTTGGCCAAAGGAAGGTTAGAACGCCTTAATTATTGAATATCTGTCGTGTGTGTGCCTACATAAATTGATGTAGGTACTTACAATTATGTATATATAGCATCTTATTGTTCGGAGATCATGGTTGATAGTAAACAAAATTAAAAAATATGACAGCAAATTGTACCAATATTTATAAAGTATGGCACGTCTGAAATATAAATGAAAATAAAATGAGTAGAGATAAGGTTTGGTATATTGAAATTCGGAATGATGATGATGATGATGATCGTTATGATACTCTATATAAATAAAAATCAATTGAAACATAATTTTCTGTTTAAAACCATGTTCTGAAAGGTTAAAAAATAAGATTTTTCACTGCTAAAGCAAATGTCGAAGCTTTTCCCATAACGGTGCTAACGTTAAAATGCTCGTAAGGAAACTATTAAACATTATAATGGGTTACTTAAATACATTTAGGGTACAGGCGGTTACATTCTCGTTTATACAATATTTGGCGAGGTAGGATTCGGTAGCATACTTTAGTTACCGCAGTATTTATGAAGACATTTTACGACAATACGCTGGGATAAGGTTGAACGCTTTTCTAAAAATTTTGCTACATTTTTCGGTGCATTTTCGTGATTTATCTTAAAACGAATATATTTTTACTGGTATGAAGATAAAGTTTAGAAATAATAGGTAGCAATTAAATTCATGATCGTTAAAAAAAAGGCTGTTTTAGAAGTAACTAAAACAGACGAATAATGCATCTTAAAATTTGTTTATAGAAATTAGGTTATAATAATAGAGCTATTATAATATATATAAAACTCAAAGGTGACTGATATAGTGATCTATCAACGCACAGCCCAAACCACTGGACGTATCGGGCTGAAATTTGGCATGCAGGTAGATGTCATAACGTAGGCGTCCCCTTAAAGAAAGGATTTTAGAAAATTCATCCCCTAAAGGGGTAAAATAGGGGATGAAAACTTATACCATGACAATTTATCTTTTCCACGCAAGCGAAGCTGCGGGCAACAGCTAGTTTTTCTATAAAGTTTCTAATCAGAAATAGCAAACAGTTTAAAATCTCACGTCTACCACTCAAATAATAAACAAAAACATCCGTACTTCATGTATTTTACACAGGATGGCTGAAGGTACAAAAAGCTAAGACAATGCTAGTAAAAGTCGAATGAACTTCCGGGTCAAGCGCCTGACCTACATGCGACATCTTGTCCTAAACTCTGCTTTACTTTGCGTTTCTGAACTTAATTGTTTGGCTTTCAATGTTGATGAACGTTTATTATAACGGTAATTAGGTTATAATAAATATAATAATGTAATTTTAATTAATGTAAAACTACTGTCACATTAATTGTCTTATTATTGGTATTCCTTTTTATTGGCGTATTGTTTTGTTAAAGTTAATTATAAATATTGTAACACAAATATGTAGCTGTAAGGAATCTATGTATGTAAAAAATAAATAAATGAATAAATAAATAAAACACGTCCTGGTTTGGATTAATATCGAATTTTACTAATATAGGTATGTTTTCTATCACTACTTGAGCTAAAACTTTCATGTTTCTTTAATTATTTTTGCAAGATTGTAATAATTTATCTCTTTAATACACAAAGTCCATAAAATCAGTAAAGTCCCGTGTCCCCTAAGGTAAGGGGCAGATGCATTATCCATACATATGTTCCACTGATCGATTTTCTTTAGGGACAAGTATGTGATCAGCCTTCTGTGTCCCGCCAGACCGAGACATTTTTTTTCTTCGTCTCCACCCGGAATCGAACCCAGGACCCCTCGGTTCTACGCTCATGCGTCAACCACTGTACCAAGGAGGCGGTCTAAAATCCATAAAATCAAAATAGGTGCATAAAGTTTTTGGAGTTTTTCACTATCTAAGCATGGCAACAAAATGAGATTTGATCTCTCATTTTAGACTGTTTTGTAAACAGGCAAATGAAAAAGTTAGAGATCGGAAGCCCAGGTTTAGTGCTCTTTGGTGACGTAGTTTTCACAAAAGTAAGCATCAAAGTCGTATTCTTGAGCTTTTGTTTCGTTTGTTTGTTTGCGAATAGATGATGAGATTTTGAAAATAAATACAGAGATTTTGATTATTTACGCAGATTTTTTTTTTATGAAAAAATACTTACAAAGTTTATAATAGTAGCTCAAAATTTATATTTTTTGATTGGTAAACTCTATTGGGATTGTCCATACATATGTTTTCAGGTACCAGTAATATTATAGAAATTCTATCAATATAATGTTGACCACAAACTGAAAAATACAAGACATCATATTTCTCGCAATGCAATCTAGGAAATATCTAATATAAACGAGTAAATAAACCTTCAATTCGAAATAGCAATACTGCACGCTCCTTGAATCACAACAACTCGAGGCACGGAAAAGAATTCCCCATTTTCTTCGTGACATGACATTCCTTTTCTGACATTATTCCAAGTATGTCCAAGTCAATAGGTCAGTCGCTGAGAAGTTGAAAACGACGTAATTCATGTTTTAAACACACTGAAATCAACCTCTTGTTTTTTGCATAAAATATTAAAAGTAATTTAAAAGAATACCTACAAAATAGACGTACACAGAATAGAGCAGCAATAACAACCATTATTATAACCTTAAAAATATCACAATGGTTCGAATATAATTTTTAAACATTCCGCAGTCATTATCACTCGCTGTTAAACGTTCCTTGAAAACACAAAGAAAAAAGGCTTCAATATTGCAAGTCATTGATCGTTTAGTCGCATTCAGCGTACCTACCTGTAAATCGATAAAGTATCCAACACTGACCTATAAATATTTCTTTGTGATACGTGCCTTTCCCCTGCTTTACATTATTGGCCTATTGCCTGATATCTTACGAAACATACGTGCCTTGAGTAGGTAATACTGTTTTTTATTTACTTTGTGAAATTTATTGTTCTGCTAATTATGTTTAGTTCGTTGTAAACGGGAGATATAGAACGTATAGTTGCTAATTTCTCACGAACAAAAAATACTAAGATGTAGTAAAAATTCTAGTCGTAGGTTAATTCTATAAAGTGTAAACTTGAAAAATATTGCTCATTCGAAATTTGCCTATATTATTTTTATAGTTATACATTATAAAGATTTTTTTACAGATACAACAGAATTAACTTGCAAAAATCGAAAGCAAAAATGTTACCCCCATTCAATAAATGAAAAGGTATTCACTAAACTAACATTGCTATTGCAGGAAATTAAAAAATAGTATCTAAAGCTATTGCGGAACAAATCCGAGGATTTTATCGATAAAATTTGTTCAACACCATCCAATCCAAGGTTTTGAATTATTGATTTTTTATATACGAAGGTTCTTCCGATTATCTTTACGATGATTAAAGAATAATAATTTGACTAAAGTGAAAGAAATTTAAGTACCGTAAGTATATTATTTATTATCAATAAAAGTACGCTTGTAATATTTCTTGTTACATTTTTTATGGCGGGAGGCTTGAAATAATCACACTTAAAACTGAAGCATTTTAAATTCTGAATAAAGATGAAATAAAAGGAAAATTAAAATATTAAAATGCAGCTTCATAAATCGTAAGTACTTTGTAGATATGAGGTTTTAATTTATTTGAGTGGCTCAATACCATTAACAGTTCTATTGGACTTGATGAATAGGTATAATAATACTATTTCATTATTAAAATTGGTTTTTGAACCTTTTAATAAATTAATTTGAATGCTATAGATATTTCTAATTGGAAGTGGAATAAATTTTGATTAGCTAAATTATTTACATTCATTTAGAATTAGAATAATGTAAAAACCGCGTATAAGTTATGTATAGTAAAAGCTTGATTAATAAAATGTACTTTTAAACACGATTTATAATAAGGCTTAAAATCGTATATTAATTTGCGTATATATTACGCAATATAAATCTTAAAATACGATTGATTTTCTTTCAGGATTGTCTCATATTGCAGTAGCTCTACTACATATTTTGCTTCTATTCTTTAAATTTAGTCCATAGAGAAGCTAGTCCATAAATATCTATAAGATATTGATCTATTAAACCATTTATTTTCAGTCGGAAACAGCAAGCACTTAACCAAACCAAACTACATAATCAAGATAAGTATTGTTGCCGGTTGAAATATGCATTGTCCAATGCTAATCTAGCTAATTAATTCATGCAGATTCAACCTGCAAAGTTATGGCCTTATTTACAAGTTATATAAAGCTTCGGACTATAATTAATTATTATGCGACATTGTGATTGAGAATCGTGGAGTCAACGCCAACAATTGATTCCTTAATTAAAACCAACTGGTTATGTTGAAATATTTAAGATTTTGCCGACGAAAATGTTTCAACGAAAGTGTCAGTATTACACAATTTGGAGAGCCTTCTATTAAATTAATGAAGCAATGTTAAGTTATAAGTTTAATTGAAACGTCTAAATTAATATCGAACGTGCTATTTAAGATTAGAGACAAATATTTCGTAAAAATTTTCGAATAGTTCTTCGATTAAGGAACATCGTATTGCTTCTGAATCATCGTATGACTTCGTGTATCAGATCCATAGTAATTTGATGCATTGTTATGGCCCCGATGAATATAGTAATTAAACATAATAGAGGTTTGTTTGTCATAACATCCAATAGCTTCGTTTACTGAACTATTGTACAATAATACAGTAGCAATACAATGAAAATAAAGTACGAGTATATACCTACGTATAATCCATTTTTTAATTAATTGGCGACAGATGGAGTCTACAATAAAATAAAAACTATTAATAGAATTTTTAGAGAAGTGATATCACGTAAGTTGCTATATATGAAGATTTAGTTTTCAATTCACAAAGGAAACAATGCGTACCTATATCTGCGCATTTTATTGCCACAGAAAAAGGGATCAAAGGAATATTTATTTCTTACCTTTTAAAAAGCTGAATACTGAATTTATGAAAAAATCTTACAGAATATTCGACAGGATTGAATAATAAGCGACGATCGATCCGTTCAAAAGATATCCATCTAACCAGAAAAGACACTTGAAAAGTTCAGAAACTTCCACAAATCTTTTGTTTGCTTTATTGAGGATATTTTCACACCTAAAAGGGTTCCGTAATGTTGGTTGTGAGCATTGAATCGAAAACTCATTTTAAATGTCATATATAAATATTGAGTGGTTTCATTGTCCGTATTTCGCTATTCTAAACTTTGTTGGGCAAGGACTTAACATTTAATTATAATATAGGTATATTCTATAATACCTGTTCATAGATTAGATTCAGATTTATAATTTAGAATTCAGTTTTGGGACAATATTCTAAAGACAAATTGTTGTACTCCATGCGTTCCAACATAATTATCGCGTAACAATTATGAAAGCTTCAATAAGCAGTTATATGCTCGTAATTTTTCGCGTTAACAGATTGTTTCATTAAAAACAAATGTGGCGAGTCCAATTAATAAGTGTCAGAAATATTATCAGGTAATTATAGAGATCGGTCCCGTTCACTCAACCGATAAATTGATCGCAGTGGAACATTCGTTTGCTTTTCCAACATAGAGCCAATTTCAGCTGACGTCATAGGAGGGTCAAAAGACAATTGGAAAAATATTATGAGTACATTATGCAATTGGTGTTACTGTTGGCTTTAGTGACGTTAAATGAGTAATGTTTTTGTTACTGTTGGCAGGAATTTACCTTTTTTTAAGTATATTGGGCAAGAATTTACCTGTACTTTTGGTATAGGTATATAAGGAACTATGGACAAGGATAAATTCTTACTATGCTTATACTTGACTACTTTCTTACTGTGATACAAAGGTATCATAATTTCTGATTCCGTCTCAAAAACCAAAACTTGGAGCTGGTAGATAAGAGAAACAATTTAATTTCTTAATAGACAAAAACCCTTATTGTTGAGGAAAAGATATTTTATGCTAAGTAAATGTTAATTTGATTGATATGTAAAACTATAACGGTTGTGTTAAATATGAACAGTAGCCAATAAGTACTAAAAATACATAACAAAGATACAAAATATGACATAGATAACATATTACGTGCCCTTAGCCATTTTCCATTTATCAGGACTATAGAAAATAGAACAAAAGTAGAGACTATAAAAAGTTTCACCGCTGCACTGAAAATGTAATTACGCGCAAACCAATTATGACAATTTACGAGGGTTTCACTGATATTTACAAGAATCGTTGTGGAGTATTTTATTTTCAACAATTTTCTACTGTTCTTCGAAAAGTATTTCATTTAATTCCTACTTACTTTTTATTTTAGAAAAGTTTATTTTTTATGGACCGTATTTATGGAATCATTATGGCCTCAGTATTGTAGTAGTTTCACAGATAATTAAAAACAAAGTAAAATTAGTACTTATTTGTTATAATTTTTGTTCATTTAAATAATTCAAATAAATACCTGGAATATGTAGATTTATTTTTCGTATTATAAATGCTTTAAAAATTAAAATCCTTTGCAAATTTTAATCGAAACAGTCTGAGTGCCTACGCAACGGGTTTGTGAATGTTTAAAATGGTTCAGGTGACAAGGGATCTTGAATTTTTAAAGCTATGCAAAAAGTTTGTTTGCATAATATTAAGAAAATAAGTTAATATAAAAAAATACATGTAGGTATAAAAAGTTCTAGTCATCATTTTGGCTCTATCTGCCTTAGTTTATAATATTACTAGTTTTCTGGCCGCAACTTCGCCCGCTTTGTCTAAAACATAATAAATTATATACTAAAACCTTCCTCTTGAAACACTCTATCTATTAAAAAAAACCGCATCAAAATCCGTCACTTAGTTTTAAGGATTTAAGCATAAATAGGGACACAGGGACGGAAAAAGCGACTTTGTTTTGTATTATGTTGTGAAGAAACATAGGTATAGGTGAGTTTACATACTCTCATACTCTGCCATATTTTTAACATTAAATAAAATGCAATTTTCGTTCAAATATGTTTTATAACATTAAAAATACATTGGAAATATTGAATTTATATTTATTTTATTCTGATAAAAGACACATCGCTTCTCGAACTGTGCATGTTGATAATTTTTTACTACAGTTTTTAATCGAAGTGAAAATGGGTCACTAACAAAGTATTGGCTAAAGCAATTAAAGTGATATTGTGTGCCATACGCTCGATAAAATCTTTTTATTATTAAACTAAGAAATTATAGGAAAATTTTTCGGTATAAAACCTGTAATAGTGTGACTACCTACTATCCAACATATTTATTAATTATAATGATGTAATTTGGCAAGTAAATAGTTGATGGAAGTATTG
Source organism: Colias eurytheme (assembly GCA_907164685.1). Taxonomy (NCBI): domain Eukaryota; kingdom Metazoa; phylum Arthropoda; class Insecta; order Lepidoptera; family Pieridae; genus Colias; species Colias eurytheme. Next base: position 12,557 of record CAJQZN010027956.1, on the reverse strand, counting down.
GTAACAGTCCATTCTATTTCACTACTATTACTTACTGCTATTTCACACACTTAGAGAAGTCTTTGCCTCTAGCATACAAAAAACAATTAGATTTAACATACTCTAAAACCTTAGAGTATGTTAAAACTAATCCGTACAATCTTTTATCATTTTATAATTTTCATCCTTAAAGTAAGTTATTTCCTAGAACAAAGGAATAACATACGTTTTTAAATTTTTAATATATAAGTAGGAACTGGACTGCATTAAACCCCATTCTCTATATCCAGGTATACCTAATGTATTATTCTTGCAGAGTGGACCATTCTAGAATTATGTCAATGTATTCATAAACCTCGAGATTTCCTTTCTCAGTTTTGTTTGAAATTTGAAAGCAGGTCGACTAATTTTGCGCTGGTTTGATAGAGTCCAGAATTACTTCCTTCTCAATTTTTGACTTAGCACGAATTTCTTTATACGTATGAATTTCACACCGAACTAAAGATAGGCTTTTTAGTTACAACTTACAAAGTATAATTGTCTCTTTATTCTGTACAAAATTTTATTGCCAGTTGAATAAAATTATCAATTTCATAGAGATAAGAGCAAAAAAAGATGAATGTATTCTATTTTTATTAGAAAGAAATTAATTAAGAAATATTTCTGATCGTAACACCATTAAAATGGTATATTTTGCACTAGTACAATCGATAATAAACTATTGTATTCTAACTTGGGGTGGTAGTGCGAAAACTCATTTGATTGAAGTGGAAAGGGCCCAACGAGTTATACTAAAGGTAGGTGCTGGTCTTCCCTACCGGTTCCCTACTGCTAACCTTTTCAAAATGTGGGATGTTTTATCTATCAGACAATCATTTATACTACAAGTGATTTTGAAGAAACACTCCCAACTAAATTTCGATCCTGATCTCTATAACAAAAAACGCCGCAAGTATAACGTATGTCAAACCGTATCTTTCAACACTTTCCATTCTCACCGCTTCTTCTGCTATCTTGGTCCATTTTTATACAACAATTTTAACAATCGATTTAACATTTATATTCAAAATAAAACTAACTGTAAAAAAACTGTCACTAATTACCTTAAGTCCCAAACATACGAAGAAACTGAAAAACTGCTATCTCCACCGACGTAATGTTTTATATACTTTTCTCCCAGACTTTAACTTTGTACATTTGCACCCAAAATGTTTCCAACTTCAATTTCACCCACATACATTCAGATTCAACACATCACAAATACAAGCACATTAAGACACACACACACACACACACACTCACACACACACACACACATTAAGGCACATCTATAAGATTTGGTAGGAATTTAAAATAGGTTATTCTTCCTTGTATTATATAGTATTATTTATTTTTCTTTCTTTTACAATTTACAGTAAAATTGTCGACTGGTAAAATTTGTATACTTTTATCCATTATTTAGGTGCGTAAACTTTAATTAACCTACTTTGTATGATATCCGCGAGGGGGGCTGGTGACCTGTACCTCAGACTTCTATTTAGTCTATTTCAGGCACCAGTTTCTCACAACGTTATCCTCTCTTTGTGTAGTATAATTGAGTTTTGTAACCTTTTAATGTTGTGAGAACCAAATAAAGATGATTTTATTTATTTATTTATTTAATTAAGAAAGTAAAAGGTTAGGAATCTATATACGCGACTGCTTTACTATATTGTATACTAGTGGTCCGCCCCGGCTTCGCCCGTGGTACCTACATGTTTAAACTATCCAATCTCTCAAGTTGGATCGAACTGCACATGGTGTGCGAATTTTATTATAATCGGTTAAGTGGTTTAAGAGTCCATTGAGGACAAACATTGTTACACGAGATTTAAATATGTATATATATTAAGATAAGTAGAGTTGCAGAATACTTTAAAAATAATCTATTTTAATTACTTATCCAACTTGTTTTCTACTTAAATCTTCATCGTGCACGCTGTTTCTTTAACGATTTTTGTAGCGGTGATCATAAAATAAGTTTAAAGATTTCAGCTCTCATTTTATGTTAATAGAATTATGAAATGAGTATAAAAACTTCTTTATATATTGTAAATTTTGTTTACGACATTTATATATTATAAATTCAAAATTATTATAAATTCATATTTCCGTAAATTACAACACTAAAATGTATTCAGTTACAGATTCAGATGCATTTAATATTTGGAACCGGGTCAGCTAATTTAGCTCTGCTTCGATAACTGGAGTAGCTTCCAGATTTGGATTGGTGCTTGAAATTTATACACAAATTGGTTCTGTATAACACACTTGTGTTTTTCGCTTGTTTATATTGCAGATAACCCATAAAGTTTTTTTTTAAGTTTAGAGATTTAACGGCTTTTACGTTCGTTTAATGTTCTTAGGCTTATACGATCGATATTAGCAAGAAAGGAGGCTGGTTAGTATGAAATAACATCTTCATTGTGAGAGTAAGCATAAATCGAAATTAAAGTCTTAAATAAAGAAAAGTTTAATCGTGTTTGCAGTGTTAAAAAGTTTACAAAATTACTGGGATCAATTTTAATAAGGTACCTACTATTTAAAGTTACTTAAACTAAGAATCTGAATCTAGATACTGAAATTAGATTATACCCGGTGCTAGAAATTCGACTCTCCATTCAAACCACTTCAAACTATACAAATGTCACTTGATGTTTTTGTCAATTTGTCAAAGTTCTATAGTGCTTTCGCAGTAATTGTGTTCCGACGTTGTTATATCGATATCCGACCAACTACCCTTATTCAGTTCATAGCTAGTGACTAGTGATTTGTTATCAACACTATAGTCTATACCTCAATGGATATGCTAAACAATGAGTATAATCACAGTATTTGCATAACTAACTCTAAGTTTTACGCAATATAATATTTTTATAAATGTAATTTACACAATTCATTTTAAAACAGACAAAACAAACTCATAAATCAATATAATACCTAGCCTTACCGTTATCTGTACCAAAAGTGCCTTTTCCAATTCTATCGAACGAAACCAATGGAAATTATCTATTGTCCCCAAAACCGAAAGTGGCGTACGGTCAGCGTAATCTTAATTTATTTGCGTAACTTTTGTTCTGACGGTATCATTTTCAGCCCCCGTACCAAGAAGTCTTAAAGCAGTATTATTTCCAGTCTTATTTCCAGTGTGGAAAAAGGATAGCGCTATATAGGTCGTCTAGCGCCATCATTTTCTCACACTGGAAATAACACTGCTATAATATATCATAGTAACCCAGGCTCTCGATGTTCCCTTTGAAGGGTCAACTTGTTTGTGTATTAATCCATTTAGCAGCAGCACTTTGGAAGCTGTTTGCTTAACCTGCCCGCTGCCAACAGGGCTGCTCTCACATCAAAGTAATTGCATTTCAGCTAGGGTTGCCACTTGTTTGTAAACTTTTGTTGTTGATTGCTGTTTTGTAAAAGTAAAAGGCTTTTGTAAATTTGCTGCTTATTATGGTCTCGTTTATCGTGGAGCATTTGTATTTGTAAGAAGTGTATTGCAGTACAATTTTTTGTATTACGTAATATAGCTTATAAAATAGAATTTACATTACATATAACCACAAAATAGTAAATAAGGTCGAACTGTTTCTATAATTTAGGTATAATTTCGCGTTGTTTCTCCTAAATAGCATTAATAAATACGGATGCTTTTAGAAATATTCTGCCAAAGATAACAAAACTGTTGATAAAGTTATTAACTTGTTCATTCTTCAGTTTAACAAATGAGGCACTTTAATTGCGCTCGCTGTGATTTTCATAAGATAAAACGTAATATATTTGAGCGGGAACCCTAGTTAATATCTAGGCTATTTATCAGGAAAATGTAGCTCATTAGTAAAGCATACTGCTCGCGAGCATACATCAACCTACATATTTAGTGAAACTATTTGCACTACAATTAAGTTATACCCCATGTTTATCTTTTGATGAATTTTCTGTTAATCCTACTAATATTACTTGTGTGTACACACACACACGCACTCTGTGTTACACGTTTGTTACTCTTTCACGCAAATTCTACTGAACCGATTACTATGAAATTTAGCATACATATAGGATGTAACTTGGAATAACACATAGGATAGGTTTTATCCCGGACATCCCACGGGAACGGAAACTATGCGGGTTTCACTTTATAAACGCGGGCGAAGCCGCGGGTGGAAATTTAGTAGGTAATAATTTTCGGAAAATTTTGTTTATATTACTTTTCATTTTCGGGTATAGTATAAGATTAAGCATAGATTTAAAAATGTATTATAAAATATCTTAAAAATGATTTCTGCATCGTTTTTTTTGAAGAGAAGGTAGGTAAGGTATAAACTATAAATAATGTTTTTAAGGCGCTAAGTAGTAAATAAGATGCATATTTATTATAAAATTTAACAACTTTATTACTCATCATTGACGAACAGTAGAATATTAAATTAAGTAATCAGCCAAATTTATTTATATTTCGTCTACGAATTGTAAGAAAATGTTAAGAAATGTTTAAAATATTAACGTTAAGATGTAAGATTTTAATGTTTGAATTCCAGCTCTATTTTCTGAGCATAAATACATAATACATTTCCCTTTGTCTATCAGACGCTCGGACGCTTATTTCGAAATGTAGTGAGAATTTTTAATACAACAGAATAACGGAGAGTCTATATGAATGAATATAAGAATCTACATGTTGACAAAGAAACCATTGCGATATTTGCAATGTTTTTGTGGTAATTCTTGAGATAGATTTAATATGAATGAAAAATAAATTTCAAAATACAGAAATGAATTACTTACTTAGTTGTTAATGATTAGATCGGAATTAAAATATTTCGTAAAGTCGTTTATGTTGGACGATGTCTGTTTAGTAGGTACCATTTTAGTTTGATGTCTGTTTAGTAGGTAACATTTTCTAATGGTTAATAATTAGCGAGAGTAATATGCTAACATTCATTATTCGGATAGTACGTAATATTGTAATTAACAAATTTATGTTATAATTTGATCACGAATTCGCGAGATGAATTTATAAATTCTTTGAATGAATTATTTTAAATTATTTTGATGTAGAATGACCTCCTAGTTATTTCTTTTTTAATAAAAATATGGGCATTAAATAACATGAAACTCTCTATATAAAAAAAACTTAGAAATTGGTCTAGATCTGGAATAGAAACTCTATGCCAGATCTAGACCAATTCCAAAACACTTTTCAGCACCATAAGAAAGATAATTTCAGAGTTCAGAGTTTGATCTCAATTCACCTTATAACTCTTTTAAATTTAATCCAAATATTAAAATATGTTATAATAAACCTTGTATTACGTTATTATGAAACCAAAACATATCATTATTTATAGCAACCCGTTATCCATCGTACGGGAACATTTTTCATTCGCATCGCATCCGGATTTGAGACCGGATAGTCGAATGACGTAATTTCCTGTCAGTCCTCTTATAAGGCTTCAAAATGTTATTAAATCGATGTTGTTCAAAGCGATGGAAAATCTTTTTAGTTGAATAAGTTGCTAGGGATTTATTTTATTATGAAGATAATTAGAAATTGGAGGTATCGGAAATATTGGTATGATCAAAAAATGCCTTGAATTTCATTTAAATATTAATGTAATTATTAAAGTACAAAAAAGTGAGCAAAAGGCAGTTCATCTGATAGCAAACCTATTATGAAAATTTCACTAGGCGTTGAGTGTTGCAAGTTTTTTACCAAAAGTTAAAATAAAATTAATTAATTTCCTTTTAACACTTACAGATATAACAAACAAAAATAATTGGAACAATGAAATGAAAATTAAAGAAACCTACAAAGATTTTCGGTTAGTAGATACTGAAGCTATTTAAAGATTCACCCGTCGAGGGCGATATTTTCGACTTTCGTTAATATTAAATATCTAATAAATTTAACATATTATTATGAAACATGAAAAAACTTTTACGATATAATATCTAATACTAATATAATAGTCTAGAATTTTCTTATATGCTTTCATATTAATATAAAAGAATTTTGCCTTACTGCCAAGGGGCAAAACATTACCGAGCTCCTAATTAGTAACGTGTTTCTTTTCTTTATATATCGTAATGGTATAAAGATCACTAATTACCAAAAACACAGTCATTAGTACAACTATAGACACATCTATTTCCAGAAATAACAATATGCTTCTAATCCGAACACAATACATACGGAAACAAAGGCCTGCTGCTTGGTAATGTTTGAATCCGAATCTACCAAATAATCCACACAATGCTTTGATTATCCGTTATTATTATATTTGGTATTGTTTTGTTGATTTCGATTTAGATTTAGTACTACGTATCTCTTGCGTTGGTAAAAGCTCTAATGAAAACTTGCAGGTAATTTCTATGATTATGATCAATAGTAAACGTAAACTAATATACTCTGTTCTCTTATCTAAGTAGATATGAATAAAAACCAATTGTTATTTCATTTCTTTTATTTCATTACATATTTTTATTAAATGACACAATTTTGTTCCTTGGGTGAAAATACATATCTAAATAAAAACAAGCAGCAATTGTCACAATTAATCCCAGGTTATAAGTATACAGGATACATAGATTTAGACGGATCATACGTATACTGTATGCAGCTACGGACTACGGTTTATGCCAATCTTCTGTGGAGAAGTGATTTCCCTAGAGAGGCCAAGTAGTTAATATACTGGCCAAAATTCAACGGGCAGATTCAACTTCTAGTGCGGCATATTTTTTTCTTTCCAACTTTTAAAATGAAAAATTCCATATGTAACTATAGGACTTTTTTAAATTTTAATTAGATGTGAGTTATTGGCTATAAAAAGCCTTTTACTTGTAAACAGGGAAAAAGCTGAATTGCAAATTAAAACCACTAAGGTATGAATGTGGAAATTATTTGGCAAGCACAATAAAATTCATTTACATACAAATTGTGGTGACGGTACCTCTTGCGTAAATTTTTCGGAGACAATAATTTTTTATTGTTTTCTCTCGTAGGTATACGTTTATCACGTTGATTTTTGTGTGCTTCACCATGAATACAAAATTACTGGTTTTCATGCTTTCACATACTTAAAACTACCTTATATAATACGTTTAAAATATTACCTACTAAATAATTTTGTCAAATTAAGGGCTGATTTTTCAATGCTAGGATAAAACTTATTCGTCGAATAATGTATAAAACTACCATTTTAAAAACGTATTCTAATTGCCCGTATTTGACAGTTTACGTGATATTTTTATATTGTCGTGTAATACTTTATTGGACAGATAATTTTTATCCAAGCATTGAAAAATCGGCCCTAAATATACAGGGAAGTTTATTTAAGTAAATAATTTGTTTAAATACTTAAAAATACAGTAAGATTGAAGAAACTTTTCGACGGAAATCTGAAAGAATTAAACACCAAGTTTTTCAACAACATCTACGTGACTTCTACATTAACAAATTATTACAAAGGATTGTTTTAATTAAAGCTGTTATTATCTCGGTGCAGTAACAAAGCCAAGTGCTTAAAAACTAAAGTAAGAATAATTTTATTTGCACGGTTTATTTAAAAAATTGCGCTCAAGCTTTTTGTTTGTTCGAACTTCTCGTGAAAATATTGTGTTCAATTTTCTTTTTGCAATTACGTTTTATAATTTAATTTTAATTATGATGTAGCACAAGCGAATGAGTTGAACCTTTTTTACATTATGAGTTTTTTAATGAGATACAGTGTATGAACATAATATTATTTTGTATTATGCATGACTGTATAATGATAGCAAAAGTTTACAACACATTGTAATACACAACAAAAAATAAAAATAGTTTTTGTATATTTCACACTGAACAATAATTGTTATGAACTAAGCGCTCACCCTGACTTCTCCCGGTTTGAAACAAGAAAGCTGTGCCAAAGTGACAATTGATTTGATGTACATAAATTAGGATAGATATCGTAGCATTATTACTATGTTAATTTAGTTATGATATAGCGGGATATGATATTAATCAATTTATATCTAGTATAGTATTATATTATCTGTGTGATATTAATTACACGGTAAGTATGTTTCCTGGAAGAAATGGCGTATTTCTAAGCAACTTTTATTTTCACTCATACAATGAAGAATATATAAGTAAATAATAATATATACCGTGTAAACTGTAAATGTTATAATAATAATGGGAAACGTATTCTTCACTATAATTTACACATTTTAGAGGTACGTCCTAACAAATGTATTGCACGTAAAATTTGCAGATCGGATTTTGCAGCCAATTTCTTATTTTATTGGTGACTGCAACTGGGCTAATTGAGAACTAGTTTTGCTCTGCGAATTTCAAAATATTTTTATTTGAATTTGATTTTTATGAAAAATTGTAAAGTTAAAAGTAAAGTTTTAATTGGACGGTGCAATAATTATGCTATTTTTATATCTATGTGGTTTATCAATTATTTATCTAATATAAAATAATTTATTCATACTTTAGTCTGCAACTCGTAAGTACTGAATGTAGGAATAAGTTGTAGGTTTTGACAAAGCGGGCGAAGCCACGGGTGGAAAGCCAGTATTATATAACGTTACTTCCTAGGTTATTTCAGGCGGAAATGTGCACTCTATAAATTGATTATAGGCAATTAGATACCTAACATAGGACGAAGACGGGTTTAATAATGTCATAGAATTTCTCATAGTAATTTTCTTGCAAATTTTGCTGAAGCGACGTTTTCAGTGGCCGGTAATTAGCGGAAATTAGAAGCTTTTTCTGGTTAATATACCTAGATAAATAAGTTAACTTAATGATTGTATTTAGATAAGATATAAATACATTTAACATTATATTTATATAATGTAGGCATTGTATATACGCGTGTTGTTAATTATTTTGAAAATATTTAATAATAGAAAAGACAATTATGTTCTATATTATATGATTAAAAGCGCACGATGCTAAATCCTTTCATTTTCCTTATTTCATTTATTGTAAATTATTACTATAATATAAATATTTATAGCATATGCTGGAAATGAGACGGGAAAGAAATAAGCAATTTATTGAACCTCTGCCATAACTTCAGAAGCTATTTATATTGTCTAAGAGCGTATACGCACTATGCGGGTAGCCGCATTGCGGGTAGCCGTCCGGCTGACCGCAAGCACAATTATGTACGGAATATTCATTTCTATGCGCACTGTGCGGTCTGCGGTAGCCGCATCGCATTGCGCATAGAAATGAATATTACGTACATAATTGTGCTTGCGGTCAGCCGGACGGCTACCCGCAATGCGGCTACCCGCATAGTGCGTATACGCTCTAAGTTAACAAATAGTGTAACAAAATGTGAAAATGATATATATGACTTCATATTAAAATATATGGGAACACACCTTGTATTCCTGTCGCCATATATTCTTCAGCATATGCAGTATATAGTATGATCCGAGATTTTCGCATACAGGTGTAAATTGGAATCCCACTAAGCCTTAGCTGTCATTTATCCGTCTCGCACGGGGTAAGTTTATGGAAATAGGTTCACCTGTGAAAGTTACTCAGTGTGACTTACTATAACTCCTGTCTTTATATTAAAGTTCCCTTATTTAATGATAACACAGGAAATATTATTATTTAGGTACATATTACAATGTAGATTTGTCAAATATAAATTTAATAAATTCATGGTTTGGAACGCTTATAACTTTAGAATAACGTTGCATTTCAGCTGATATATCATAGTAACTAGCTGTGCACCGCGGTTTTACACGCATGTCTTCGCTCCTATTGGTCTTAGCGTGATGATATTAATTATACACCCTATAGCCTTCCTCGATAAATGGACTATCTAACAATAGAATAATTGGAGCCATGATTACCCTCTATATGTGCTAAATTTCATTGTAATCGGCTCAGTAGTTTTTACGTAAAAGAGTAACAAACATCCATACATCCATACATCCATATACTTACAAACTTTCGCCTTAATAATAGTATTAAGATATTGAAACAAATGGAAGTAATAGAATGTACTTTTTATCTGATTTTACATTTTCAAATTACATAAAAAAGGCGAAACTGTTGACACATATCCGCTTATTTCAGTTTGTTCCCGCATTCTAGTTATTTGCACGGAAACAGTGTACCCTTTTCTTTTACAAATAACGATTGTTGTCACGGCTTTGTGAGATTGATGTTATACGTCCCATTTTAATCTATACTAATATTATAAAGCTGAAGAGTTTGTTTGTTTGAATGCGCTAATCTCAGGAACGGCTGGTCCGATTAGGAAAATTCTTTCGATTGCCCATTCATCGAGGAAGGCTATAGCCTATGCTATATTATATCATCACGCTAAGACCAACAGGAGCGGAGCAATGCGGGTGTAAACGCTGGACACAGCAAGTATATTATAAAATTCTCGTGTCGCAATGTTAATTACTACATATATTCCTCAAAATGGCCGGACCCATTCTCATGAAATTTTCTGTCCATATCGTAACATCTATTTTTCATACTCCTAAGTGATAAGAGTACCTAAGGCAGAACAACGTTTGCCGGGACAGCTAGTTATTTATATAAAGGTCACATATTTCTAAGGTCTGCAATAAGTATATGAACAAAAGAGCTTAATTAACTTCATATTTGCTTCATGGATATTGGAATTCTTGGACGGAATATTCTATTTTGCTATCCTAGCATAAGTTAAATCAATATAGTATCATACGAATAGATAATACAATTATTCAACGTAACTTAATTATATAATTATAGACATAAAAACATATAATTAAGACTTGTTGTGACGATTCAAAAGTGCTAGGTATACCTAAATGTTTGAGTTTGAGTTATATAATATTATGTTGATATTTGTATTTACAAATTAGTTTTGTTCTTATTTAAACAAAAATAAAAACATCCATTAGGTACCTTCTTAGCTTTAAATTGTGTAAGTTATTGTTTGAATCTCTACTAATACAGGAAAAAGCTTAAATGACTGTCTGTTTGCTTGCTGTTCTGAAATAATGAAAATGCAAGTTGCACCATGCGATAATTCATGAATCACGCGAGCGAAGCCGCGAATGGAAAGCTAGTATAGAAATTTCTTAGTGTTGTCATATCTTTAGAAATATTCAATTCAATGACAAAGTATTCCTAAAACTTATCCGTTCTATAAGATCAATATTAAATTAACGTAGTAAAGGTTCAATCGTAAAAGGGATCTTAGTTCAATTTGAATTTGACTCACTCCATTATTCAGGTGAATGGAATGATCGCTATTTGTTAACTTTAAAACGTTCTTAAATAATGTGAAGACGTATTAAAATGCTTATCATTTAAAAACATATTTAAAAACGTGAAGAAAAAACACATTTTACTGTCTGAAAATAAATAATAGATAATAAATATTTGGAACCTGGTTCAATCAATTTATTGTATATTCTTGAGAATTGCATCTTTTGAATTATCTTAAGTCGGTTAGCAGAATGATATGTTTAATCTTTAAGCCAATAATTGAACCTTAATATAAAGTAAAGCTCTTTTATAAGTATCTACAATAGATTTTCTCTCTCGAAGACTAGCTATCCCCTCAGGCTTAAAAACAAGATTTTGTTTATTGCATTATGAAGCTGTTGTTTCTTAAATATATTTTTACATAAAAATTGAGTAACATTAGGTTCTTAGAATTAATAGAGGTTAGTAAAAGTAATATGTAGCTATTATTGTAGAGCCATTTTAATAGGCAACATTTGACAGTTCAACAAAATTCAACAACGTAACCTAGTAACGACAACATAGAATAACTTTCTGTTAGATCTGCACATTTGCTTAACTTTTTTCAATAACGATTACATATTTAAAATAATAATGACCGATACAAGTCATTTTAAGATTTCATTTTACTGATGAACCATTCTAAACATAATAAACAATTTCTGAATTGAAGAACTGACGTCGCTACAATTTTGTGTCAATAAACCTTTTTTCTTTTTAAATACCAGAGATGTTACTCTAAAAATCGAGATCTGACATATAGAATCGAATGCATTGATTACTTGTGAACAAAAATCATCATAAATTAATAAATTCGATTTACAAATGTTTCAAATCCGTATCGATTAATTCACTTTAATCGATGTTTTTAAGCAGGTTACCTCTCTTGGGAGATAAAATTGATAGACGTCAAATGTTGCCTATTAAATTGGCTCGACTATAGTTATTATGAAACAATGGCAGTTTACCGATAAAGCTTTACTCACAGATCTAGCACTACTAGATTCCGAACATGCGTGGCCACCTCAGTGCATTTCGCTCTATCTTCGAGTGTTGCCATTTTATAAACATTCCTACATTTTAGGGAAAATTTTCATTAAAAATACGTCCTCAAATTCACTCTAACATTAATTATTTATTACAATTCAGTGTAATAAATAAATAATATTAGGTGAATTTGAGGACGTATTTTTAATGAAAATTTACCTTCGTAGTTTTTATAAACATAATATACATTCGAGAAGGGAAGACCACAAATAAAGGAATATTA